>SDVV010022732.1:0-12889 GCA_016164225.1 Gammarus roeselii | reverse complement strand
TCCTATCGCACTTAATCCTATCGTACTTATTCCTATCGCACTTAATCCTATCGTACTTAATCCTATCGCACTTAATCCTATCGTACTTAATCCTATCGCACTTAATCCTATCGCACTTAATCCTATCGCACTTAATCCTATCGTACTTATTCCTATCGCACTTAATCCTATCGTACTTATTCCTATCGCGCTTGATCTTCGAGATTTATCTCAAAAAGTGATCAGAGGACATCCCGCATAATCTTTCAACAAAGCCTACCCTCGCCACCAGAGAGAACGTGTGTTGCAGGACGGATATGACCTGCGTCGTCTTGCCGGCTTGCAGCCACAAGAGCAGGGAGAGGGGGGGAGGGGGTGAGGGGAGTCAAGTGCAGTGTTAAGCGCAATACTCTACCTAGATACTCCTACCAATTACTCGCCTAATTACTCTCCCGGAAGTTGGTCAGAGTATTTGTTATGTGTCTCTAGGTACTGTATCGCGCCCGTCACTGGTTAGGCTGCTCCATGCTTCCCGGCCGCCCTTCAGTCCTGACGCCCGTCCGTTCATCGGTCTGTCGTACTACCTACCCATTGTTCGTCTATCCAGTGGCCGTTCATCCATCATATTATGTATCATCTACTGAATGCATGAACTGTTAAGTGCTTGTCCAGGTAGGAATAGCATTGTGAGAGTGATGAAGACAGCGAACTTGCCCCTCATCTGCGTAATGCTCTAAGGGGGTGTGAGGCGAAACAGGTAGGAATAGCATTGTGAGAGTGATGAAGACAGCGAACTTGCTCCTCATCTGCGTAATGCTCTAAGGGGGTGTGAGGCGAAACAGGTAGGAATAGCATTGTGAGAGTGATGAAGACAGCGAACTTGCCCCTCATCTGCGTAATGCTCTAAGGGGGTGTGAGGCGAAATATCCACTGCATATGTGTTCCGTTACCAATAACATTGTAAAGTGATGTTATAAGCCAACATTGCATCTCAGTAGCATAATAATAAACAGAGCATATTCAAGACAGTGAAGCCATACATGATGCATGTATGCTATTTTATCTCCCAGCACATCGTTCATCAGTACGCTGTGTCATCCTTTGTTCGCCCTTGTGTCTGTGTCCGACGTGACTTTTGTTTGTCAAATACGGTAATTAGCCTCATTTCTATTAGGCCTTGTTCAAAATAATTATGTGAAAATTGTGTAAAGTATCCTGTAACTGTATTTAGAGACTTCATGTTCATAGTATCTAGTCACTGTATCTAGATACATCATGTTCATAGTATCTAGTCACTGTATCTAGATACATCATGTTCACAGTATCTAGTCACTGTATCTAGATACATCATGTTCATAGTATCTAGTCACTGTATCTAGATACATCATGTTCATAGTATCTAGTCACTGTATCTAAATACATCATGTTCATAGTATCTAGTCACATAGTATCTAGTCACTGTATCTAGATACATCATCTTCATAGTATCTGGTCACTGTATCTAGGTATATAATGTTCATAGAATCTAGTCACTGTTTATAGATACATCATGTTCATTGTATCTAGTTACTATATCTAGATATTTCATGGTAACATAATGTAGTTTCTGTATCTAGATACTTCTTGTGTATTCTGCTCACTGTTATTTAGCAACAAGTAAAGTCAAAGCACACATGTTTTGTAAACATGCAAGGTCACTTACTTATTGTTTCCTGGCATACGTTTACTGACTTGGATCTGCTTTCCAATGAGTACAGGATGTAACTAGTCGTTCTATAGGACGAGTGTTATCTATATTGATGAGAATAGTCTGGTAATACGAGACAAGCCAACAAACGACATATTTAGCATTAGGAGGAAAATCTAGATTGATGATAATAACATGTAATAATAATAATGATAGGGGTAAGTTAG
The DNA here is from genome assembly GCA_016164225.1 of Gammarus roeselii. Taxonomy (NCBI): domain Eukaryota; kingdom Metazoa; phylum Arthropoda; class Malacostraca; order Amphipoda; family Gammaridae; genus Gammarus; species Gammarus roeselii. The sequence continues at coordinate 10,996 of SDVV010022732.1, read as the reverse complement.
TTACATGGGACTCACTAAGAATTCGACGCTGAAATTCTCTAACTTTCTAATGATTTCAGTGTAATTACTAGGAAGTAACAAAACCTGAATTTTGTTTGACAAATAACCGTCCCCAAATTTCTCCTTTTTTATGCAATGCAATTATATTTGGTGCGCTCCTCTCTTACTCAATGAGTGCGCTCCTCTCTTACTCAATGAGTGCGCTCCTCTCTTACTCAATGAGTGCGCTCCTCTCTTACTCAATGATCTCCTGGAACCAATCGTCGATGTAGACGATGGTCTTCCAGGGCTCGTTGTCTTGTTTCTGGAAGAAAGTGAAGGTCTGGTAGTCGATTCTGTTCTCTTCCAGGACTTTGGACACGTAAACAAGGGCTAGAAACAAAACCAAGCCCAGCAAGAAGACAACCTTGACTAGCGGGTGTTTATTCCCGAAACTTTCTAAAAACATTTTACCTGACAGTGTCTGAAAATGATGTATGATAGATTAGAAATAGATTATTGAGGTTTTAAGATGCATATGGAGAAATAATGAAAAGGTTTTACACTATGAGGAGAGTCGGGACATTTTACGTAGGATTCTACGCCTTTTGCATTTATGAGCGTCACGAGGAAACTCACGTAGCACTTGTTACGTATATTATGTCATTTCGAAGCGATTCATGCGTATTGAATTGAAATTTACTTATTTTACAACCGACGTATATTACGAGAAATTACTTCTCTATCGTTCTCAGACTGGTTATCTGTAACTGCAATGGTTGCACCAATGTTGTGGTTAACCTTTCACTTATACGTTGTGGTTAAGTTTGTGGTTAATCTTTCACCTACGTTGTGCCACTATGTTGCATATATTAATCGTTCAAAAAGTTTTACTGTGCCACTATGTTGCATATATTAATCGTTCATAAAGTATTACTGTGCCACTATGTTGCATATATTAATCGTTCATAAAATATTACTGTGCCACTATGTTGCATATATTAATAATGTGAAATGCAATATTTTGGCGAGACACTGTGGCTTCCCCGAATGATGTAAGTCAACATGGTGCAGAGCCAAAGATTGGCACCTAGTGTTCTTTGTGTTTATATCATATTACTTGTGCATGATGTTCTCAAGATACTCCCCATACTGGCAATCCGTATAGCGTGCAAATAGCCCTCAGAAACGTATTTCCAGCACTTCTGTTAGCGTCTGCAACTCAAACACGGATTTTGAAATTCATACCAATCTTCATTTCCAATGATTATCTTACATCAATGTGTCAACCGGTCCATTGTGACATGCCTCATGTTTGGCACCACTAAATACAATAAACTTACAATACACGTATATGCTTGGAGGATAGAACCCTATCATGCCGTGTCTGACGTTTTGATACTAACTTCGTCAAGTGCGTTTTGAATTTGACATTATTAAGATAAAACCGGAAATAACCCAAATTCTAGTAAGCCATTTGAAAATACGGATATGCACGAACACAAAAATAACTGTGTGTCAACCATAGGATTCACGACTATGGTGTTCTGTCTAAAATCATTGAAAGCGCAAATCCACTCAAAAATTACATTATTGTGCTCATGGACTACGTCGTAAATGAAGAAGTAGTCAAAATAACCACCACAATTTTAACGCAAAACAAAAATGCTAAGATATACATGGCAGAGCCTCTCAATCTGAAAACAATGGAACAGAGGCACCGTTTCATGAGTCGTTGCCACTGTTTGAGGCTCAAGTTATCCCAACAGGCAAACTAAGAGACGAATTCACTGGTGCCCCAGACGAACGGTTGTTTCATTCGGAGAATGCTAGTCTAAACAATAGTGGGATAATCAAATTCTTCAACACGGTAGCACGTTGCATACCTCAGAGGGTTGAGGTATTGCTATCTCTATACTATAACAATGTCAGAAGCAAGCAATCATTACTCTGGTCTCCTTCCTTTCTCTACTTCCCTCCATCATATGGCCATCATCTCGTATCATCACCCCATCACACGTCAGCAAAGGACATCTACTCGCAGACAACACACATCCTAGCGCCCTCTCGTCACCTCCAAACTAAATTTCCAACTAAAAATCACCAATCAGTTACTCCTTATCATCCCCACATAATTAGCTCCCATGCAACGCCTTTTCAACACGGTCACAGCAATAGCGTCCACTCAGCGCCTCCTCATTTCTTCTCCTACCCTCCTCTTCCACTCTACACTACTCACACAAATTCGTCTAATTATGCTTGCAGCACAGCCCCAATCCTCCCCTTTCGCTACGATTCCCCTACCTCAGCCCAAACTCCGACTCTACCTATTCCGCTAATCCCTCTCATATATTACCCCCCTCCACCCATTCTTTCCCCTAGCTCCCACTTTCGCTACCATTCCCTAACCTCAGCCCAAACTCCAACTTTACCTATCCCGCCAATCCCTCCCATATATTACCCCCTTCCATCCGTTCTTTCCTCTAGCTCCCACCTTCGCTACTATTCTCTAACCTCAGCCCAAACTCCAACTCTATCTATCCCGCTAATTCCTCCCATACATTACCCCCCTCCACCCATTCCTTCTTCTAGCACGGTTCAGCCATCCTCAGCCCTGCCTCTCTTCAATCACCGATCTAAAGTTCTTTCCCTTGGTTCTGTTCGGTCTCCCCTGCTCCCACCTACCCTCATCAACAAAGAACAGAACCGAAAGCAAGGATATCCCAAACATACAAGCAATGCACTCGAGAATTAGCAACCAGATTCTTAGATAAAGTCAGTAAAAGTGTTGCCGAAGAGTATATTAAAAATCGAAATGAGGATAATGTTGCTGACACAAGGAACAATAAACCGGATGAACAAATGCCAATGCAGGTGACGGAAAACTTACAACAATACCCCAGGAACACCAACATCGACACTATTCTTAATGATTTGATATTAAAAAGACAATCAACACTAGCAGACGGACATTGTATGATTCACGCGGTGAAAGAATCCTTAGTAAAACAAACAGGACTTAACGATAAAAACATCTTAGAGGTGATAAAAACTAAAGCAATGGAGGAATCCTTCATTTACATAGAAGATTACAAAGCCTTCACTGAGTATAAAAGAGATGATAGGTTCCTCTCCGAAATAAAAAAGAATTTTGAAAACAAAGAGTACAATAGCAGTTTCGGCGATCTGGTCCCCACAATTCTCAGCAACGCACTCAAAATACAAATCACAATCTTAGATGAAACAATCCCAGACATCGTAACGAAAACTGTAATTAATCCGACCAGCCTTAGGAGTGATGAAGCTGCTCAATACTCGAAATTTATAGCCAAGAAAGAGGCCTCTAAAGTAGTCTTGCACCAACCCACCCACTGAAGCCATATTCCGAACAACAAAATATTGCAGCGAAGCGAAACAAGCTGGTGGAAACAAATGTACAATGTTCCAATAGGTATTCACCTTTGCAATACGACAATGATACATCCACATTCAATGAAGATATGCCTCTGTAATCATTCCAAAGGGATATCAACTGTCCTGTATGTAAAAACAAACGACTAGAGGCACAAACTGTTCAAGCTGGGAGTAGCAACCACCCCTCAGCAACCATGTCAGTAAATACCCATCAGAACCTAAATAATTTCATGATTAAACATATAAACGTTAGAAACTTATGAACAAAGATGAATCACATCAAAATGATGATGAAGAAGGACTCAATTGACATTCTATGTCTGACTGAAACCTGGCTGGAATTTGACATTAACACTACCTTCATCGAGATTGACTGCTTCAATGTTTATAGAAAAGATAGAGAAAGGAAAGGAGGTGGAACCATGATTTATGCCCGAGAAGAATATACCTCTTCTCAAGTATTGCTTAGCGACAGCAATGAAGTATGTGACCTTTGGGTGAACATCCAGGTACAAAATAAACGATCGTTTGTTGTAGGTTCTCTTTACAGACCACCCAAAGCCAGTGTACAGTCTTTTCAATACATCGAAGAAAGATTTTGAGAAGCTATCCGCTTGGGAAAGACGCTGTATATTTTGTGAGATTTCAATGATGGCCAATTGGAATTTAAATTCAACAACATGAAGCCTATTCTAGACAGACTCGGGCTGCATCAGCTCATAAAAAGTGCATCAAGAATTACTCCCGAATCCCAAACTTTATTGGATCTGCTCATAAGCAACAATCCGTCTTCCATTGTAACCACAGACGTGGAGCCCAATTCTTTATCGGACCACCAAGAAATAAACTGCACCATTAACATCAAAAAAGAAAAGAAACAAGTATACAAAATAACCTGTTGTACAAAACGAAATTACACCGATGATAAGACCGATACACTGCAAAGATAACGTCACAGAGCAAGCCCAATTTCTCACAGACTATCTTCTCACATGTCTGAACGTTGTGGCGCCAACGAAAACTAAAACAATGAAAAGCATGCCGGTTGAATGGATTGCAGAAAAACTGCGAAACGATATTGCACTTGAGAAATATCTCAAACGCAGAGCAAAACGAAGCAACACTTGGTTAGAATTATTTCGAATTCAAAATAGGAGAGGTAAACGAGAAGTCAGGAGGGCACAAATGAAATACCATCATGAGGAACTAGAATAGTGCTAAAACAATAAAAAAAAAACGTGGAATGCATATAAAAAAATTGTTCCCTACAAAAAAAAGATCACCTCGCCTATTTATCCGAATACTCAAACAGCTTCAGAGAAGTTTAACGACTACTTCGCTGGAGTTGGGAAACAGGTTTTTGAAGAGGTAACCCAGGTAGTTAATCAAAAATTACAAAGCGCAGCAACAGATACATGGAGTCCAAAAGCTTTCGATGGAGGCAGAGACCAAGAAGCAAAGATCAAATGGAATACAAAGCAAGTATCGCAACATGAAGTAAAACGAGCTGTATTTGCCTTGAGGAACACAAATTCTACAGGAATAGATGGTTTAGCATTACAACATCTGAAAGACAACTTTATAGTTACCTTGCCTTATATTAGCACAGTTATCAACACCTCCATAGCACATGAAGCTTTTTCAGAGATCTGGAAGCATGCAATCATGAAAGCAATTCATAAATCTGGAGACATGAATGAACCATCCAACTTTAGACCGATCAGTCTTCTGCCTGTCCTATCCAAGATTCGAGAAAATGTAATATCGATCCAATTGATTGATTACCTAGAATTAAACAAGCTGTTCAGTGACTGCAAGTATGCTTATGGGCGACAATTGTCACAGAAGACGCATTTATGAGCATCACTGAAGATCTGTACAAAAACTTCGATGAGGGGCAGATATCTCTGCTGGTATTGTTGGACTTATCGAAAGCATTCGACAGTGTAAGCCATACAATTCTTTTTGGCAAGCTCCGCAACATCGGAATTGAACCTACTTGGTTGAAAATTATTTGATGAATCGGCAACAACCAGTTAAACTCGGTAACGCAACTATCAAATTCGGTCACATTTACCTTTGGGGTGCCTCAAGGTTCGATACTTGGCCCTTTGTTATTCCTGGTTTTTGTAAATGACATCGGCTGTAGAATACCAAAAAATCAAGCGAAAATGGTAATGTACGCCGATGATATTCAAATATTGCTTTTCCCGAAAACCGTCAGATCTGAATGCGCTGAAAGACGACGCTGAGACAGTCGTAACTAATCTGAAATCTTGGTATGATAAAAATGGACTCAAGCTCAACTCTGAAAAAACAAAATGCATCTTGTTCGGCTCGAACTCGAAAAGAAAAGCAGTTCCAATTAATTGCTCTATCAGGATAGGAAAATCTGACATTCCTGTTGAAGATAAAGTTATAAGTCTGAGAGTATGGTTTGATCCCGATTTTTCCTTCAAACACCACGTAACTACTCTGTGTTCCAAGTTGAATGTAACACTTTTGTTCCTAAACTCTGCAAAAAAAGAATTGGATTTCAAATCAAGGGTACTGATTGTGTACGCTTTAGTATTTTCTCACATTAACTACGGTCTTTCAATTTGGGGGAAATGCACCAAAACTCAAAGAGAGAAAGTGCAACGTTGTATAAACTTTGCGCAAAATAATATGCGATGGTAACCACAAAAAACGAGACCACGTAAGTCATCTCCTCGAAAAATTACAGTGGCTCAATATCGACAACAAACTGGCACTCCATGAGCCGATCAGAATTCATAAAGATCTTCTAGAAAAACATTCACCCGGCAGTCAAAGGCGCATATATTCTCGAGGTGAGAAGAACAATCGATTCACAAGAAATAATGATATTCTGCACGTTGAGCACAGGAAAACAAAAAACCTGCCTGCCGAGCTTTTTCGATCACCGGACCAAAATCCTGGAACAACCTCCCAACAAGCCTCAAGAATCTTGAATCCAACACGTCCTTCAAAAGTAGGCTTAATGAACATCTATTGGCCGATCAATTCAAACGGTAACTTTGCCCACAAACACAAGCTAAATGCATAATACCAATAACCAGAAAATGCATTCTGTTCTTGAGCATGTCAGAAACTACCACCACCATAACTCTCAACATTGAGACGCCATCTAATCGTTTTTACTCGGACGATACATATGTTTGCTATGTTGCTACCGATCACAATTGTCTTCGCCAATTACCATACGTGTTAACTAGCGTTTTGTCTATTGCTATGTTTTAAATGTTCCAGTCGTTTTAGTATAAATAAAATACGAACTCAGTCTTTTCAAGGAATGATAGGCAGCTTCTAACTTTGACAAAGGTGAACTCGATTTTAATATAATTCATTGAATCATTTCTAACAATTACCGTACCATTTTTGACGATACAATCATTGCCTTATGAGCCGATATTTTGCTTTGTCTTCTATAACAGAAGTATATTTATCCGACTTGTGTACTCCAGCATTGTATTATTCTGATTATCAATCATTTAATCATTTCCTAGCGGTCTTCAAGTGTGTATATTGTATATTCAGTTGTTTGGTATGTATTTTATGTATAACTTTTTTTGTATAACTAATGTCGCCTATTCACCCCTTCATTATTAATACAATGGTTTAGACCCATCTGTACAATTTGTTAGCGCTTTTCGATTTCCCAACCCGATATTTTATTCATATTTTCGGTATAATTCATGTCGTCCATTCACATCTTTGTCATCGTACAATAATTTACACTACTCATTACAATATGTTGGCACATTTTGATGTCCCAACCCCATGTTCTCGGGACTCTAACCGCGTGATTTCACACCACTTGTACTTGTTATTTTCCACACCCATGTATTTTGTTATTTATCCACCCCAAGTATTTCTTATTTTTCAACCCCACGTGTGCGCTGGTTTTCCCAACGCTATGTATTCAGAATTATTTGGTCAAAATATACATTTTCTGTATGCGCACAGATGATATTTCGCTCCATGTAATCCAAACCGGCGGCCCCTAGAGATGAGCTGTGACGAATTTTCATTAATTTAAGTAGCGTAATCGATAATGAAGTTTCATGTCTTATGTTTAAGAATTTACTTAGTTCCTAAACGATTGAAAACCCATTGCCAGATAATGGAAATAAATAGCATTCACAGCGCTTCGCTTGTCCACTCCCAAACACTCGGCCACTCTTCCACTGCCCAGCAGTCACTAACACAGTCACGCTGGACCTACAGTCCCTGCCTCACTCCACCACTCCGCAAGACTAACTAAACCAGTCACTATACGGCTACGAACCATTCCCTACCTGATCCTGTCCCTTGTTTCATCATCAATACGCACAAGGTCGCAGAGCTGCAGGCTCTGGCGGCAGGTAAGGCTGATGTTTGTGTACTCGCACCTACTTTTATGCACCTGCTCCCCGCTGTTGCACCTGCACTCGCTCTTGCAACCGCTGTTGCACCCGCTAACGCCTCTTCATCTGGGGTACACCTGCAACAACTGAACCTGGTGTGCACCTACACCCACTGTTGCTCCAGCACTCGCTGTTGTACCCACTGTTGCATCTGCTGTGTTCTCTTCATCCGGGGTACAACTGCACCACTGTTGCACCTGCAACAGCTATTGCATCTGCACCCACAGTTGCACCAGCGCTCGTTGTTCCCTTTGCAACTGCTAATTGCAGCTTCTAATCGCACCTGCTGATTGCACCCACTGATTGTTCCCTCGGCTGCAACTGCTCCCACTTGACCCTCCGTGTGCACCTGTAGAGGTGCACCTGCATTCGCTGTTGCACCTGCACCTGCTGATTGCACCTGCTGATTGTACCTGCTGATTGCACCTGCTCAGCCACGCTCACAATATCGACGCTACCTCCACTTTTATTTGAAAGGAGAAATAATGCTGTCGCCGAAGAAGGTACAGTTGCGAGCAATACCCGCTCGTCATAAACTTATTCAAGATAATCTCCTGAAAATCACATAACTTTTGTCTATGAAGTACAAAATTTTTGTTTTCAATGATATTGCAATGTTTAATAAATGTTCACAGCGGTCATTCATTAACAAAAAACTTTGCGTTGTATTGAATCGTCCTAAAAAGTACCACCGATAAGTTGTACGTTACCGTTGATTACAATCACTAGCTGTTGACGCACGACTCCAGAGTAACAAGTAAAGACTAGTGCTGGCAAGTAATGTGCAGAAAGAGAGAGTTCCCAATTGCTCATCATTTTGAGGTTGACACATTTCGATTTCATTTCACAGTCGAATGGGAAGAATGTTATTCGAATGGAAAACCTGAGAGTGTATTCATGGGAAACCTAAGAGTCGAATGGGAAACTGAAGAGTCGAATGGGAAACCTAAGAGTCGAATGGGAAACCAGAGAGTTTTTGCTTCCTATGAATTATCAGACTCGTTAGGGATCAAAAAATCTTCTTACTGGCCACCCTGTGATTCTTGGGGCAGTTTGACAGTTCCTTGCAGACAGGAATTGCTTCTGCCCTCTTCCTTGACCCTCTCAGAATGCAGGGACAGGAATTGTTTCTGCCCTCTTCCTTGACCCTCTCAGAATGCAGGGACAGGAATTGCTTCTGCCCTCTTCCTTGACCCTTTCAGAATGCAGGGACAGGAATTGCTTCTGCCCTCTTCATTGACCCTCTCAGAATGCAGGGACAGGAATTGCTTCTGCCCTCTTCCTTGACCCTTTCAGAATGCAGGGACAGGAATTCCTTCTGCCCTCTTCATTGACCCTCTCAGAATGCAGGGACAGGAATCGCTTCTGCCCTCTTCATTGACCCTCTCAGAATGCAGGGACAGGAATTGCTTCTCCCCTCTTCATTGACCCTCTCAGAATGAAGGGACAGGAATTGCTTCTGCCCTCTTCCTTGACCCTCTCAGAATGCAGGGACAGGAATTGCTTCTGCCCTCTTCCTTGACCCTCTCAGAATGCAGGGACAGGAATTGCTTCTGCCCTCTTCCTTGACCCTCTCAGAATGCAGGGACAGGAATTGCTTCTTCCCTCTTCCTTGACTTTTTTAGAATGCAGGGACAGGAATTGCTTCTGCCCTCTTCATTGATCCTTTCAGAATGCAAGGCTTATGCTGGAAAAATATGAATGAAACCTAAATTTTTCAGCCGTTCTTTGCAGATGTAATCCTGAAATAGTTTTAGATGAAAGTCGTTTCATGAACACCGTTTTTTTTAGATTTTACATAGGGAACTCAAATCTTGATTGAATTAAGGCAATGGATGAGAAACAGATAAGGATAATTAAGGCAATAAATGGGTCAGAGATAAGGATAATTAAGGCAATGGATGGGTCAGAGATAAACATAATTATGGCAATCAAAGGGTCAGAGATAAGCATAATTAAGGCAATGAATGGGTCAGAGATAAGCATAATTAAGGCAATGAATGGGTCAGAAATAAGCATAATTAAGGCAATAAATGGGTCAGAGATAAGGATAATTAAGGGAATGGATGGGTCAGAGATAAACACAATCAAGGGAATGGATGGGTCCCTGATAAACATTATGCCATTTTCAGACGTGCTATCACGTGCTGGGCACCTCGAGACCGTATCTCCACTATTGCCAGACACTCAGTGGAGCCACACTATTAGTCATAATGACAGTGAGCTGTAATGTTTGGTAGTTATCAAGAGGTACATTCATAGGATGAAAGTAAATATGCAATATTAGATTTATGAAACGACGATTTTTTTTTCTCAAAATATCTAACCAAATGTAATCAATTCTTAACGAACAGCGTTTATAGAGCACAATTTTTTAAACGGAAAGCATTGCAACGCAAGGGGATTTTTTTTATTAGAACCTGTTAATTCCATGAACTTTCGGTAACGATAACATATGTTGATATCGTTACCGTGCACATCCCAGCCTTGTTTGCCCCTAATATATTGGTCAAGAGGATGCTCTTCTCCTTCCCCCATACAGCGTGAGCACGGTCCGGTCACCAGCCAATGATGTACGGTAACAATCTTTGTAACAAAATTATTGGGAGGCCATATTTCACTGCCTATTCAACATAATGAACATAACTATGTGATAATCAGATACCATCATCACGACATCAACGTATCGTCATTCACATCATCACATCATTATTGCAGTGACACAGCATCATTGCGTCACCATTACAGCTTCATCATAACATTACTACACTATTGTAGCCCTATCCTTATAGCCTTATTATACCACCGCCAGTTCAGTATAGCATCAACACAACATCGTAGCATCACCACAACATCATAGCATCACCACAACATCATGGCATCAACACTACATCATAGTATCAACACAATATAATAGCATCAGCACAACATCATATCATCAACTCATAATCGAAATTGAATTTCATGATCAGCATTGTAACCTGAAGGAAAAAATTATTCCTTGGTCGAATCATATCATCATATCAACATCATAGCATCATCTCATAATCTTATCATCAAATCATCACCACATCATATCATCATCACATACTCATATCATCACCACATCATAGCATCATCACATAACATCATATTATCACATCATCATTGCATCATCACATAATATCATATCATCA
>SDVV010022731.1:0-12889 GCA_016164225.1 Gammarus roeselii | reverse complement strand
TTCAAAATCTGCCACTGTCATATCTGCCACTGTCATTACACCGAAACAGGCGTACCAACCTAACAGTTATCACTTTAATGAAACTTCAATAAAAAACGCTAAAAAACGGCATTACGTACCCTACAAAAATACGTATGTTTGCCCCGCGGGTTAGAAATACGTACCTTTGCCCCGCGGGTTAGAAACACGTACCCTAGGTTAGGTTAGGTTTGGCAGGAAAAGTTTCAATAAAGTGATAACCGGTAAAATGGTACGACCGGTGGCTGATTCTGACGTGGGCTGAAACAGATTTTCAACAGAATGTCACTGGCAGATATGACAGTGGCTGGTGTGACTAAGGAACGCTATGAATGTTCGCTGTTAAAAAATGATACCATAGGTAGGTAGTCGGAACAGCTTGGGGCTGATAAGGAAGTTGGCGGAGAGGATAGGGGTTGATCTGAAGTTAGCTATAAAAGAATTTAGCGCTAGGGATAGCGACCCCATCGAAAGCCCAGCTGAGTGTTATGTGTGCATCCAGCCACGCCATGACAGGTTACATAGCTGGTAGCATCGAAAGCCCAGCTGAGTGTTTTGTGTACATCCAGCCCCGCCATGACAGGTTACATAGCGGGTAGCATCGAAAGCCCAGCTGAGTGTTTTGTGTGCATCCAGCCCCGTCATGACAGGTTACACAGCGGGTAGCATTGAAAGCCCAGCTGAATGTTTCGTGTGCATCCAGCCCCGCCATGACAGGTTACATAGCGGGTAGCATCGAAGGCCCAGCTGAATGTTTTGTGTGCATCCAGCCCCGCCATGACAGGTTACATAGCGGGTAGCATCGAAAGCCCAGCTGAATGTTTTGTGTGCATCCAGCCCCGCCATGGCACGTTACATAGCGGGTAGCATCGAAAGCCCAGCTGAGTGTTTTGTGTGCATCCAGCCCCGTCATGACAGGTTACATAGTGGGTGGCATCGAAAGCCCAGCTGAGTGTTTTGTGTGCATCCAGCCCTGCCATGACAGGTTACATAGCGGGGAGCATCGAAAGCCCAGCTGAGTGTTTTGTGTACATCCAGCCCCGTCATGGCAGGTTACATAGCGGGTAGCATCGAGAGCCCAGCTGAGTGTTTTGTAGCCCCGATTGTAAATGTGGCGACGAAAATTGACTAATTTTATATTAGGGATTACAGAACGCGTTGTTTGATTATTCGGCGTTCGGAGTTTGAAGACATGCAATTCGTAATCTCGAGATTACTGTTGGTGTTATAGGCCTGAAACTAAGAAGCAGCTGTAGTTCCAAGAACAGCCTCATCTCCACTGTTCCAGACTTCCCCAATTCCAGCCCACGTGCCTCCACGTATCCTCTCCTCCTAAGTGAAGGGTACGTGTCACAACATGTGCTCACCTCATTATCATCCAATTCGTGTTTAGTGTCCTGATCAGGATAATTATTTTTCGAGGTCCATTTGAATGATCCAATCCTTGCAATGGAGCGATGTCGTACATTTCCTTTTATATTTCCTCAAACTATATTTTGTGATTAGAAATATCAAACAATTTGTTTTAAGAATAAGCCCAAAAGGCAGCCTTGCGTTTCTGCCTAACGCAATGACCGTAATTTCGTTTTTTCCCGAACTGTTTTCATGTGATATGTTTCACGTTTTTATGTGACTCACATTTAACAATGCATTAGGTTATCGCAAGAAAAAACAATAATTATCGACAATATAATTGAATCATCAATGCAGCAGACACAACAAAATGGTTCCCTCGTGGTATGCACATGATCGCGGACGATAATGGCATAATATGACTCGAGTTCCAATAACGTCAGATGCTGGGGCGCTGGTGTTCGACTAGTGAAACGTTGATTGTTGGAGGTCTCCTCGTGTTTTTTGGAGCCCTCGTACTATTCAGAATTTCCGCTCGCACTCTACAAAGCCTTCCACTGCTTCATCTCTCAACTCTCCTTAAGTGAACTCATCAACTACACCAACTGCAGCACAATTTCTGATCCGTCACACATCAGGAAGAGTGAATCTGAACTATACAGTTGCGGCAGATGTGGTGAAACAGACTGAATACGACTCATGAGCACAATCATGCTTTGGGAGAGCAATAGCGCAGTAAGCTCCACAGCAGTCAGTCACAGGTTAGGGTTAGTCAGGTTAGTTGACTAAAACTGGTTCAACTCACCAGGAAAAGAAGAGGCAGTGCGTGGAAGAATGACTGGGCGGTTAAAAAATATTCCTGGTTTTGGAAGTCGAGGCGACTACCGCAGCTGAAGTTTTTAACTATCAGATCCTCTGGGGTCAGTGCCTTAGTAACAAATGACTGCACAAGTTGAAGATTAATGGATGAATATTTATTATTGAACAAAATGGTACAGCGGTAATTGGACTAGAGATTGTGCATTATAAGTAAGAGAGTAGCAACTACAAGTTGAGCAGCCAGAGATACCAGTTACAAGGCCAAACGGCCAGGTGGACTAGAGATGGTACTTTATAAGTAAGTGGGCAGAAACTACAAGTTGAGCAGCCAGAGATATCAGTTACAAGGCCAAACGGCCAGGTGGACTAGAGATGGTACTTTATAAGTAAGTGGGCAGCAACTACAAGTTGAGCAGCCAGATATACCAGTTACAAGGCCAAACGGCCAGGTGGACTAGAGATGGTACTTTATAAGTAAGTGGGCAGCAACTACAAGTTGAGCAGCCAGAGATATCAGTTACATGGTCAAGCGGCCAGGACTTAATCAGTGGATAGTGACCGGATTTTAGTTCTGAACACCTGCAATCTAGAGGCTGGCCAAACAATGGTAGTTGTATTTATGTGAGGATATTGTGGTAATAGCCTGAGAGGGGTGCAATTGTTTAACAGTGGTAAGCTCAACTTGAGCTAGGCTAGACAACACTCTTCATTCTCCAAGCCGTCACATGCAGCTGCACCACACATATCCACTCCTCAAAAGAGTTAAGCCACCAGCTACAATGCCAACACCATAGGTGCAAGCGCACGCATGTCGGTTAGAGGGACAGTGAGTAAAGCTGGTGCATGGGTTAAACGTATTGGTAGAACATGGAACACTGTAATCACTCTATATATAGATGAAGCACGTAAACAACTGGTCAGGTTTGGCAAATAGGCATTGGGTAGCACCAAGCAGAAAACGGCAGCTAGCTGGTTAGTAGAGGCAGTGACATCTAACGTACTTGCAAAGCACGGGCTGGAGAGGAGAACGCAGGACAGGCTGGAGAAAACTCCCAGCACAACAACACTGCAGGCACAGTCAGCGACAAGAGATTGTACTTTATAAGTAAGTGGGTAGCAACTACAAGTTGAGCAGCCAGAGATACCAGGACCCCTGGCGCTGCTAGTGATAGACTCAAACTGGCAACCCCCAGTTAAGAGCATTCAGGTTGAGCTCAAAACAGAGTACCCCTGCGATAAATCAGCAGGAATAAGGTATACATCTCATGATGAATAACGTCCTTGGACCCAGATACGTGTAAGAAGCAAGGATAGCAGTAAAATATAAAACTTGCAGTCACGTCTGCTGCACCAAACGAACCCGATCCGGAGTCAGTAGATTGCACCTTTCTATGATTATCTCTCTCACGGGGAGCTTATATGTGATACCGATGATGCTGTGGCACCCCATGAGTTGCTTATCATAGAAAGGTGCCCTCTCTTAACTCCGGACCGGGTTCGGTTGGTGCGGCAGCATCATCATGCCACCAGGCTGCTCTATTCGTGAGTTGCAAAGGGTGTCAGTCCTGATTTGTGGAAGGCACCATTCCTTCATGTCTTCAAGCGATATGCACCCAAGCTCCGGGTTCCCTCTGGCATCCTCTGGTTTTACTCTGGTCATGGACCAGTTCTTGTCATTCTATTCTTGTTCCTGGTTAAATTGGGTCTTCAGTTTCACTAAAGAATGTCCCATGTGAGCCGCAACAAGTTGGTTCACCTCCTCCGTGCCGGCATCTGGCCCCCGGCAATACATGAAGTTGCTGGTGACATCACCCTCTCTTGTCCTCACTGCCAACTACACAAAACTTCCGTGCCGGGCCCCAGTCCGCCGATGCTGAAGATTGATGCTTCTAGTCCCTTCGATCTCATTGCTGCAGATTCGATCGAACTTCCTAAATCTGGTAAAGGTCATGCGGGTTGTTTGGTGGTACTGGATCATTTCTCTATGTGGCTTCCCATTGTACCTATCCGGAACAAGTTGGCAAGCACTGTTGCCGAGGCACTGGAGCAGCGTGTTCTCCCATCTCTACCAAGAACTCCTAATAGTGTCTTAACTGACAACGGTCCAGAGTTTCGTTCAGAACACTTCAATGCTGTCCTGGACCACTACAGCATCAAGCCCATCTATTCAACCCCTTACAAACCTTCTTCTAATGGAGTTGTGGAACGCTGCAATCGGACTGCTAATCAGTTGCTTCGGTATGTGGTGGAAGGACCGGGCTCCTGGGATTCTAGCTTACCAGCCGCAGTAATGGACTATAGCCACACCTGGCACTCCCAAATTAAGATGACACCTTCGGAGTGCATCACGAATCTCTCGCACTCTGGTAGTGATGTGCCAACTATGAGTGGCTCTACCACTGCTCAATGGAAGTAAGGTCACCCATTGTGCGCTCAATTCCGTGTTAGGGACAGCGTGGCCACGAGGGTTCAGTTGCGTGGGAATGTAACTACCGACAAGTTAATTCCTAGATTTTCTGGACCTTTCAGGGCTGCTTATGTTAATCAGAATGGATTGACTTACCAAATAACAAAGCCTGATGGCCTGCAACAACTGAGGGTCCACCATACCCAGGTCGAGCTATGGCATCATCTTCCACAGTACCTGCAGAGCCATCCTTGTTATAGACACTGTGTGGATGGAGAGGGTGCTGTTCCTACCTTGATGGAGTCTACCTGCGATGGAGCTGTTGATACCGGGAGTGACTTGCCCTGTCCTTCTGTATGCGATGGTTACTCTACTCCTGATCAGAATGATTCTGACAATCCTTCAGCTGCTGTTTCTTAGAATACTCTTGAGTTTCCCAAGTTCCCAGATTCTAGCTTCCCGCTTAGCGATAGGGAATCCGATTTTTCTGGTTAAATTGCTGGTGATGTGGTTAACTGTGCTGGGTGAGCCTGAATCTGTTAAAGCCATTCCTAGGACTGTAGCCACCCAAACTAAGCCTTGCATAGCACAATTTTCAGTTCGGTTGCGGAGTTTCGTGCTCCTGATCTTGCTTCTCTGGGAGTGTCGCGAATCAACTCTCCTGAGTCCCATTTCCAGTCAGCGGATTGCATGATGCTTCAGCAACAGCTGATTCTGCAGGACCTAAGCTTCCTGGCTGAAGCTTTTCAGGTGCTTGTGGACCAGGAACTGGCTGTGAACCAGTTGTAGGCTGCTATTGATGAGGTGTTTAATGCTATTTCGCAGCATCATGGTTTGGCAGTTCTGTTGGAGCCTGGTCTCCTTATCGGTGCTCCCACTGACGATCAGGAGCCTATGCCATCACGTGACTTTCCGTAGAGCCCAGGATGCTGTCTAGTAGTTGCAAGACCTCTCTTTGGTACCTTGCCTGTGGTTGATGCTCCTCAAAATATTCTGACCTGAGACCATCCAGACTTGATTTACCTGCAGTGGACCAATCTCTCCTAGGTCCACATGGCCAGCAGGTTCCTGAATCTGATT
This sequence comes from Gammarus roeselii, assembly GCA_016164225.1. Lineage (NCBI taxonomy): Eukaryota > Metazoa > Arthropoda > Malacostraca > Amphipoda > Gammaridae > Gammarus > Gammarus roeselii. Next base: position 7,212 of record SDVV010022731.1, on the reverse strand, counting down.
CTGATCCTCTCTTTTTATGTCCCGGCAGATCAGGGACTGTCTAATGCAGGCAGATTTCTAATCAACAGTGTGAATGACTGCTCTTGCAGCAATCTTTAGTATTTCCTCTCATTCCATAAGCTGGAACTTCAGTCCCTAAGGTGGGGCTGCTTCATGATTACATCCATGAGACTACCCCAGTTTTGAGTGAGTTGGACTTGGTCTCAGAGCCAGCGGACCAGCCTCAGCTTGGTATCACTCTGGTAGTGGATTTGAGGGATTTAATGTTTCTCCATACCAACCCAATTACTTACACCACTTTGTATTGGCAAGGAATCTACTGAGCATGAGTCCCATCATGGCCCACCTTGACGAAGCGAGGTCGGTGATTGATGAGTACCGGCGATGGAGTAGTTCGCGTCTGTTGTCCACGTATCGACGCAACCTTCCTGACTTGCTCACCAGTGAGTCTGTTTCTGAGTCTGCAGGTGAGCATGGTTTTCCAATCTCTCTGCAAACCCGTTCGAAGGGACCTGTAGATGTCCTGCCTAATGTTCAAGCCCGTGTTCTTCAATACAAGTATACTTAGTAGTTTTATGGTTAGTGACTTGTGGAGTCTTGAAGTTTTTTTTTAACCTGTATTAGTGTTTCTTGTTTTTCAAGCTTGCCCAAGCTTGTCTCCCTTTGTTTGTTTGTTCCCTTTATGTTTGAAAGTTTTATTAAGTGCTACCTTCAGTCGACAATTGTGGGGGGAGGAATGGAAGGGCAGAACTCTTATACCCGTCCATATACCATGTTTAACGTCATGATTTATTCTTTGCCTCAAGACTTAGTAGTTTATTTTCCTCTCCATGTGTTTGTGCTGATAGGCAGGCAGAGTTGTACCTATCCACTTGCATGCATGTTTGTTGCTTGCTTTTTACTGCAATCTGCTTCAGCTTCAACCTGCATGTGCTTGTCTATCTGAGAGGACCTATCTTGTCAAACAGGTCCCATTTAGGTGAGTACCCGTTACCTCACCTAGGCCAGTCTTCTTGGTGAAGGGTAACTAGTGCTGGGAGCTCTTACAGTCATCGTGAGATTTATTCTTGGTACAGTTGCAGGGGTGACTGTATGATCTATTCTTTACTGCTATCCTTGCTTCTAGCACGTATCTGGGTCCAAGGGCGTTATTCATCATGAGATTCATACCTTATTCCTGCTGATTTATTGCAGAGGTTCCCTGTTTTGAGCTCAACCTGAATGCTCTCAACTGGGGGTTGCCAGTCTGAGTCTATCACTAGCAGCGCCAGGGGTCCTCCTCAGTGTTTACCTTGACTGCCATGTAGAGGTTGGTTGCCCGCTTGCCGCTCACTCTGCCTGTAGTATTGTTGTTCCGATGTTTTTCCAGCCTGTCCTGCATGCTCCTCTCCAGCCCGTGCTTCGCAGGTACGTTAGATGTCGCTGCCTCTACTATCCTTGGTGCTACCCAGTACCTATATGCCAAACCTAACCAGTTGTTTACTGCTTCATCTACAGAGTCTTTACCGCTGCTCCCTGTTTGACCAATACTTGCAACCCTTCCACCAGCTTTACTTGCTCTCCCTCTGACTTGCATGGTAGCCAGGTGCTTGACCCCTGTTGGAGTCGATATGTGTGGTGTAGCTGCATGTGACGATTGGAAGAATGAAGAATGTTGCCCAGCCTAGCTCAAGTGGAGTTAACCTCTGTTTAACACTAACACTCCTTTTGGAATATTAATGAAGGTTCCCGATAGAAAGGACCACTATCGATATTGGCCAGTTACTCAGCAGTAAGTGTTCAGAACTGAATCCAGTCGTTATTCACTGATGAAGGCCTGGCCATTTGGCCGTGTAACTTGTGTAGGGTCGTAGATGCTAGTTACACCTGTTGTCTCGTTGGCTACTCATCTTGTTATAGTTGCTACCCAGTTACCCACAATATAATATATCCAGTCCAATTATTGCTGTATCTTTAAGTAGTTTGTCCAGTTATTTGTTACTTAAGCACTGATCACAAAGAACCTGATCCTTAAAACTTAAGTTGCGGTTAAAGCCTCGACTCCCACAACCAGAAACCTTTTTTGACCGTCTAGCCATTCTTCCGCGCACTGCCTCTTCTTCTCCGGGTGAGTTGAATCAGTTTTGGTTAAACAACTTTACTAACCCCAACCTGTGACTGACTGCTGTGGGGCTTAGTGTGCTGTTGCTCTACATCTCATGGGGGTGCCCCTTATACATTTCTGATCCATCTCTACCACTTCTGCTCTGTCACTTGTCATCAGCGCCCAACCTCTCCTATACTGCCCCGCCACTCATCCTCTGCACTTAACCTCTCCCATTTTGTTTGGTCACTCATCCTTAGCGTTCAACCACACCTATTCTGCCCGTCACTCACCATCAGCACTCAATCTTTTTTATTCTGCCCGCCAATTATCATCAGCCAGCAACTTGTCCACCAAACTCGCCTAGCAATAATTAGGGCTCCATAAAAGGTGCTACCGGAACATGGGAAGAGGGGAAAAAATCCTTGTGGGAGATATTTTTTTTCGCGCTAGGCTCTGTTTTTCGTTTAGATTTTTGGCCTCGTGCAAATGAAAAACAGGCTATCGCTGACAGTTTTTTGAGCCCCGCTCGAGTGTGGTCTCAAATGCCCTAATTTCTATGAGGGCGCAATTCCCATTATCCCTAATGTGATAACCTCTCCAACACGGATAAATTAAAATCCAGCATGATGGTTATCAAAGGCACTGGGAACGGCAGCTTGTATTTGAAAAGGGACAGAGGGGCTGTTTCATTATCAAGAAAACTCATTAATATAATGTGAAAAAAAACAGGATTGTTGGGCTTCAGGGTAACGCTATGAGAACGGTAAGGGGAATAACTCCTGAAGGAAGATAAGTAACTAAATTAAGAACTATTGTTTGCTAAGTGAATAAATGTACTCTAATGGTGTCATTGGCTTGCTGGTCCTGTGTCTAATCACAGTAGTTCAGGCGAGAGTACTTGTGGACATACTTCGTCGCAACAACGAATTGTAACTTTCATCCCATTGGAGTACAATCTACCAATATGTTCCACTAAAGGAAATTTAACTCCTGCAAATGAATTTTATTTCAAGTATCTTGCCATCTACATTTGTTTTACTAGCCAGTTCAGGATGAAGTTACTTTGAATATTCTGAGGAGAGGTTTCTTTGAAATTGAGCTTCCCATGACATCACAAATCTGTCCACTCAACGAGCGCTTCTTGATTGTACGAGGGGCAAACAAATCGGTATTTTCGCTATTAATCAAAGCATGAGAGGAAATGAAAGATTTAAAACTCAGCAATACTAATACATTTTTGAACATGATCACCGGCGTTCGTTTGGGACAAAGAAGTTGTTCCTCTGGACAGTGCCACACATATATTTGTTTTTTCTTCTGACAGTGGAGACCGCAATCCTCACCCTGACTTGTCTTGCCGGTGTAAAAACTTGGTTTGCAACTGTAGGTACTGTCACTTGCAATAATCGAGCACAATTGATCAGGCTATAATTTCCGCTATTTGTACGTTTTCAGGCTTGGTTATGTACCATCCATTGCTTCTTGTAATGTGTAGATACTTCCGTCCAAACAATAAATCTTCAGCTATGAAATTTAAATGATTCGTCTGTTAGATCAGTTTCTATGCCGCAACTCTTGCGTGTGATTGTGCATACCGTGAACATGACTAAATAGGTGTACAGAGCTGGTTTCTCATTCAATTAAAACTAGGTCGGCTTTTATATTAATTTTCTATTATTTCCTAGAATGTTTTCAAACCACCTGCCACTAAATCATTTCTGGTTGATCATGTACGTATTTAACGATCAATTATTCCGCTCATCAGTGAAATTCGTTTACAGACACGAGACATGCATCGAAACAGAGTGCGAAGGAGAGCTGGCGGTGAGAGGAGCTCAGTCTGGGCTAAATTACTACACCAATACGAAATAATCATATCTATAACAACAATAATAATTATTATTATAAAAACAACAATATATAAATATTATTAAAAATATTGATAATAATATACATATTATTATTATTATTATTGTCATTATTATAATTATCATTCGTGTTATTATTATTATCATCGCGTTTAAAATAGCAATAATAATAATAATAAAAATAATAATAATTCTTATTATTATTATTACTGTTAATATTATTATTATCATTATTAACAGCATTATTGTTTTAATTTTTTTATCACTATTATTAACAAGTCATATGAAGGATGGCTTCCACGAGTATCCCAAAGTACGCCCTAAACAGGTATTCCTAAGGATTCCCTTACTTTTTGATCCAAAGTATGCCCTTAACAAGTGTTTCTAAGGATGCCCCCACTGTGTATTCCTTAGATTATCCTTACCGAGTGTTCCAAAGGAAGCCCCTATCAATCGTTGTGAAGGACGCCCTTAACGACATTTACAACGAATGCTTTTAACGAGTGTCCTGAAGGATGTTAAAAAAAGTGTCCCATTCGACATCCGCAACGCGTGTTCTAATGGATATCCTCAACCCCTCTTCCGAGCAACATATTACCCTCGTTTCCTCGCACGGGCCTCCCAAAGAGCCCTCATTAACCAACATTGAGCTGGCAACTGTAGCTCCCTTGGCGTATCATTAGGAATTTTACGGTGCACTTCCCTTGCAGGTGCGGCACTGAACAACATCACTAGACATGCCTCGTGATGCTTTTTCTGCTATTTCACTGAACGGGTGATGTGACGCTCCGGACACGTCTTGTGACCATAGTTGCTTAACAGGTGATGCGACGCTCAGGACACGTCTTGTGACCATAGTCGCTTAACAGGTGATGCGACGCTCAGGACACGTCTCGTGACCATAGTCGCTTAACAGGTGATGCGACGCTCAGGACACGTCTCGTGACCATAGTCGCTTAACAGGTGATGCGACGCTCAGGACACGTCTCGTGACCATAGTCGCTTAACAGGTGATGCGATGCTCAAGACACGTCTCGTGACCATACAGTAGTTGCTTAACAGGTGATGCGACGCCCAGGACACATCTCGTGACCATAGTCGTTTAACAGGCGATGTGGAATCCAGACCGCTTTAGAAGGAGGCTGATGCTTAAGAGGCGATGCCGTCTTCCACAAGGACGAGGCCGATATTTCACGTGTTTTCTCGCAGGTATGTGTAATGCTAGCTGGAATTTTACGTGAATTTTTCGCTCGAAGCCTTCTCTTAACAATTGTGCCTCGAATCCAGAAAGGTATTCCTTGTTTTAAAGCAGGTCCTCACGATGACACTCACTGCCACTTCCAAGGCCTGTGAAGGTGAGGAAGGGGATTGGACGACATACTTCGCCATGACATAATACGCATGAGGGGAAAATTGCAACCAGGGAGAGGATACACTGGAGGGGAACATTGCAGGCAGGGAGGAGATACACTGGAGGGAAATATTGTAAGCAGGGAGAGGATATGCTGGAGGGAAAAATTGTAAGCAGGGAGAGGATATGCTGGAGGGAAAAATTGCAAGCAGGGAGAGGATATGCTGGAGGGGAACATTGCAAGCAGGAAGAAGATATGCTGGAGGGGAACATTGCAAGCAGAGAAATGATATACTGGAGGGGAACATTGCTGGCAGGGAGAGATACGCTGGAGGGAAATACTGCGAGCAGGGAGAGGATATGCTGGAGGGAAACATTGCAAGCAGGAAGAGGAAATGCTGGAGGGGACCATTGCAAGCAGGGAGAGGATATGCTGGAGGGGAACATTGCAAGCAGGGAGAGGATTTGCTGGAGGGGAACATTGCAAGCAGGAAGAGGATATGTTGGAGGGAAACATTGCAAGCAGGGAGAGGATACGCTGGAGGGGAACATTACAAGCAAGGAGAGGATATGTTGGAAGGGAACATTGAAAGCAGGAAGAGGATATGCTGGAGGGAAACATTGCAAGCAGGGAGAGGATATGCTTGAGGGAAACATTGCAGGCAGGGAGAGGTTGTGCTGATGGGGAACATTGCAAGCAGGGAGAGGATATACTGGAGGGGAACATTGCAAGCAGGGAGAGGATATACTGGAGGGGAACATTGCAAGTAGGGAGAGGATATACTGGAGGGGAACACTGCAAGCAGGGAGAGGATATGATGGAGGGAAACATTGCAAGCAGGGAGTGGATATACTCGATGGGAACATTGCAAGTAGGGAGAGGATATGCTGGAGGAGAACATTGCAAGCAGGGAGAGGATATGTTAGAGGGGAACATTGGAAGCAGGAAGAGGATATGCTGGAAGTTAACATTGCAAGCAGGGAGAGGATATGTTGGAGGGGAACATTGGGAGCAGGAAGAGGATATGCTGGAGTAACACTGCAAGCAGGGAGAAGATATGTTGGAGGGGAACATTGCAAGCAGGGAGAGGATATGCTGGAGGGGAACATTGCAAGCAGGGAGAGGATATGTTGGAGGGGGACATGCAAGCAGGAAGAGGATATGCTGGAAGGGGGGGCTTTGCAGCAGGGAGAGGATATGCTGAAAGGAAACATTGCAAGCGGGGAGAGGATATGCTGAAAGGAAACATTGCAAGCAGGGAGAGGATATACTGGAGGGGAACATTGCAAGCAGGGAGAGGATATGATGGAGGGAAACATTGCAGGCAGGGAGAAGATTTGCTGAAGGAAAACATAGCAAGCAGGGAGAGAATATGCTGGAGGGGAATATTGCAAGCAGGGAGAGGATATGCTGGAGGGAAACATTGCAACGAGGGAGAGAATCTACTGGAGGGAAACATTGCAAGCAGGAAGAAGATATGCTGGAGCAGGAAGAGCATATGCTGGGGGGGGGGTCTTTGCAGCAGGGAGAGGATATGCTGAAAGGAAACATTGCAAGCGGGGAGAGGATATGCTGAAGGGGAACATTGCAAGCAGGGAGAGGATATACTGGAGGAGAACATTGCAAGCAGGGAGAGGATATGATGGAGGGAAACATTGCAGGCAGGGAAAAGATTTGCTGAAGGGGAACATTGCAAGCAGGGAGAGGATATGCTGTAGGGGAACATTGCAAGCAGGGAGAAGATATACTTGAGGGAAACATTGCAAGCAGGGAGAGGATATGATGGAGGGAAACATTGCAAGCAGGGAGAGGATATTCTGGAAGGGAACAGTGCAAGCAGGGAGAGGATATGCTGGAGAGGAACATTGCAAGCTGGAAGAGGATATGCTGGGGGGGGGCATTGCAA
>SDVV010022730.1:0-12889 GCA_016164225.1 Gammarus roeselii | reverse complement strand
GGTAGAATGTGGAACATTGTGCTACGGTAGAATGTGGAACATTGTGCTACGGTAGAATGTGGAACATTGTGCTTCGGTAGAATGTGGAACATTGTGCTTCGGTAGAATGTGGAACATTGTGCTACGGTAGGATGTGGAACACTGTGCTACGGTAGATTGTGGAACATTGTGCTACGGTAGGATGTGGAACACTGTGCTACGGTAGAATGTGGAACATTGTGCTACGGTAGGATGTGGAACATTGTGCTACGGTAGGATGTGGAACATTGTGCTACGGTAGATTGTGGAACATTGTGCTACGGTAGGATGTGGAACACTGTGCTATGGTAGAATGTGGAACATTGTGCTACGGTAGGATGGGGAACATTGTGTTACGGTAGGGTGTGGAACATTGTGCTACGGTAGATTGTGGAACATTGTGCTCACTCGTCACCGCAAAGCTTTTAGAACGAATGGACGAAACGTTTTGTGACATTGTCAACATTATAAACCTGATAATTCGCCGGACACTGGGGCCCGGAGTGGTCGGCATGCAAGTGAAATCACGTACGTATCTACATCGTGTGAGAGCCCCTTTATGCCCCTGGGTCGTTGGTGTTGGACAGTGTTGGTGTTAGACAGTGTGGGTGTTAGAAAGCATTGGTGTTAGAAAGTGTTGGTGTTAGACAGAGTTGGTGTTAGAAAGTGTTGGTGCTAGACAGAGTTGGTGTTAGAAAGTGTTGGTGCTAGACAGTGTTACACATATTTGTGTTCCATTCGGAGATGAAGTATTGTTAGCAAGGCTCTTCCACTTCATCCAACATCTGTGACGAAACAGCCTTACAAGCCGTGGCTGAGCAGACGGTTGTTTACACGGCTAGTTGGTTTACAAGAAGATACGTCATTCATATTGGCGGTCTATGAAAGGGAGCGATTCAAATACATAATGCTACGAACTAGCAGATATATAAATAAAAAACGAACACATTGGAATGTGACAAGAGCACTCTAAATTGATAGTATATTTTTCACGTGAACAATTACAAGATTGAAAAAGCATTCATGATCTGCAAAAATGGATATGTACAACGTATTATATCTTTGTATCGGTAGTTACAACAAGGTTAAATTTTACCATACAATTTTAGAGATATTAACTTTTCACATTTCCTATCATATTGAAAATAACAATTTATACACAAAATACATATCACACTTGTGAAATCAACCACTTAAAACTTTTGAATGATCGGAGATTTTTCGTTGACTTGTGATCCTCTACAATTCTTTCCCCAGCCTGCAGAACAACCAACACTCGATGCGTTATGTGAAGTTGTTGTGCGGGGCTTCCAGACGTCAGAGCTGCAAGATATTGGCCAGTGTGGCCAATTTGTGATAGTTTTCCACTCATTGGTAAAACTTAACATGCTCAAGTTGGAAAGATTTAAGAAATACTCAGTAAGAAATACATTGTTGTGGCATCACAATGGACGGTGTTTAGTAGTACATTTTATTTCATTGTTCCCCTTCCCTTGGTATTTGAAGGTAGTCGTCCTCTGCAACATGTTATGCATCCGTTCAATCCATGTTCTTCACGGCGCGCGCTGTTGAGGCTGTTCAGTTCTGGATCAGGCTTCACAGTGCACATCGGGCCACAACACGACACCAAAGCAAGCTGACAATAAATTACAAAATGCTTCATGCGTATTAATGATCGATGTTCATGCAGAAAATACACTCTATATTCAAATTTTATACGAATGGGTTGTACTTACTGACAAAACGAACATAGGCAGCCAACGTTCAAATCGTGACCAGCGTACCAATTATACAGAGAACCGTTTAGCCAGCTGTATAGGTATTTGGGATGGTTTTCTAAATGTTGCAGGATGACCACAAAAACAACCCTTTAAAACAGGGCTGAGTTAAATCATTCGAATAAAGACATTGAAATTATCTCGCTTTTAAAAGAAATAATAAGGAAAATGTTACTTAAGTTATTCTCTCTCTGCAATAACCTTGCCACACTGATATCATGACACAGCAAAAACTCCTGGGACAGATCGTGCAACAAATTCCCAAAAGGGTATTAAACCAGCACGGTAACACCATATGTGGACTCAAATGGAGGTCTTTTGACCTTTTGACTATAATTCATAAATTTAACTGCAATTTATTTAGGATTCAGAGTTGGGCAGTATTTTCTCTTGTCAAACAAGGAGTGGGATGGCTGCATCATATGTCAAAGAACAGAAAGGGGAGACTAATTGTATAGATAAAAATTCAATAATTTATCAAATAAAATGTGATTAACTGAAAATATTTCCATACTCACATTTGTTTACGGATTATTTCTACTGCGTCTATTGTCTACGCTATCTACATGACACGGGCAGTTAACCATAGCGAGCAAAACAGACATCACCATTTGCATCCGTCATTTGCAAAAATTGCTATTTATGAACCCATCAATATAAATATTCATAAGAAAAATGTTCCAGGTATACTGGAATAGTATAAAAATACGTTAATGAGTGTATCGGCAAACACGTACACTTTGCAGGCGCGTTTGGGAACACAGGAATTTCCCCCAGGGCGGGGAAGTAATTGTCAAATTGCCGGGCCCCGTATAATTAAACGCGTCCAAGGACTTACTAACAATTCTAGCATCTCGAAGGAGGGGAGGGGGCGGCCACCCTTCTTTCCTTGGGTAAACATCTTCATATCCATGGTTCCAACAATTTTACCATTTATGGAAGGTCAACTCAAGTCATTTTATGATACATCGAATTGGTATCATTTTTCAGTCCAAATCTAGGAAATGAACATTATTTGAAAGGCCCCAAACAGGAAAAATAGCTGAAGTCTTGCATCGGTGATGGAGTCATGAATTGGCCCACCCACAATGTTTCATAACACTCAGAAGATTACAAGTTTTGAACACATAATATCATGCATGCATTATTGATAAGGGGGATCAAGTTTTTACCTAATCTAATTTGTAGGCTACGAATCCCATATGGCTATTTAAAAAAAATGACGTTATGTAAATGTCATAGCAAACATTGAACATTCATAATTCGAATTATAATTAGATTAGTATGGTATTTAGCATGATAGAAACTCAATACATATTTTCATGCCATGCGGCAAATGAAACAAAACTCAATTGAACAATTATACTGATTCATTTTCCGATAGGGTTGAACTTGGTCAGCCATGAAACTAGGGCTAACGCAGTGAAAAACATGTCGCCAGCTACTGTGGTAAGATTCATTAAAAGCATATCTTGCCAATCACTGATTGTTAGCAGATAGGTCCGGCACTCGAATTTATTTTAATTCGCCTATAATTTCTGCATTACGATAAACGTTGTTCCAACGGACAAGATTGGGGATGACCCCAAGAAAACTAGTATCTGTACAATTAAGTCCAGAAGCTTCGCGAAAATAGTTCACTAGCGAAGTGGTAACCCTGAGGTCTGGTCGTGGTTCAGTGTTTGCTAGGTGGTGGCGACGGTAGGTTGTGTCATCGCGGCGTTCAAAAAGTCGAGTGAAGAAGGCTGAAGTGCTCCGGAGTGATTAGCAGGTAAGGGAAAAAAATATTGTGTTCATTCACTGAACCTTTACCCGCATCTGTGTGAAGGCCTGTTCACGTGGATAAAATACGTTAAAGATTACACTTCGTGTTCAGCAATCAAATGAAATATTAGCTTCGGCCAAGTGAATTTTTTCCTGTGACGAAATGGAACAGGATACATTTCATTTTAGAAACAAATGTAATAAGGCATTGAGACGAACGAACAACCCAGCACTCAACCACGTCACCAACATTTCCGACAAACGCCTCTTCGCAGCTATATGTAAAATATTTTCCCACCGTTTTCCAAACTCGTGGACAACCTACTGACCTCGCTAAACATCAACCGTAAGGCTATCAAGCTCTCATTCTCCTACCAAATTCATCAAATTAACACACCAACATAGTTGATTAACTCACCACTGGTCAACCTCGATCTACAACTATATCCTAGAGCAACGATTTCAACCAACACGTACCGACAGGAATTTATAAGACTGGTCGAGGAAGAATATTCGGAGCACCACCATGTATACACCGACGGCTCCAAATCCGCGGATGGAGTGGGAGCCGTCGCTCTGTGTTGGGATATCCCACGCTTGGCTACCCTCCCACAAAAGGCCTCTGTGTTCTCTGCAGAGCTTCACGTACTCGAACTGGCTATCTCTATTGCAAAAACAGATCGTCTCCCCAATCACGTCGAATCCTCAGACAGTCTGAGTGCCCTCACGCAGCTCAAAACTTTGCACGTCGAACACCATGCTCAACGTAAAATGCAGCACGATCTCTTAATGATGTCCGAAACTGGTCAAGCGGTCGAAATCTGCTGGATCCCTGGGCACGTGGGAATATGAGGAAATGAGCTTGCGGACTTGCTCGCAAAACTGGCGTCTACCCATCAAAAACAATTTATAGCAATACTTTACCGGGACTGGTTCCCTGTCATCAACTCCCAAATAACACCCAGATGGAACGATGTGTTTCAACAGAGTGGACAAAAAATGCTTACAGTCATGCCCTCGGTCGGAAAATGGGATATTCAGTTCTCCAACAGACGAGACCAAGTGTTCATCAACCGCTTGTGCACGGGACACACGAGGATGACTCACAACCAACTAATGGATGTAGACATGGGACCAGACGCGCCACCATGCTCCTGTTGCCACAAAGTGGCTATCAGCATGAAACATTTACTGATGGATTGCAACGCACTTGCAGCGCCCGCGGCGCCTTATCCGCCGTGCAACCTATAAAGCTCACTCGCTCACCTAACCTACCAGTAAAAGCTTATCACTTTCGGAAAACATACCGGGCTATATGAAGTTGTCTTAACCCCAAACATATGTACACGCGAGGTGGTCTCTTCATTCCATAACACACAGAGATTACAACACGATTACGTAGAAACGCTTCTACTCTTTCCGCACACGAGGGGGTGCGAACTTACCTGAATCAATGATGTTCGTGCCCTGCGGGGGAGCCTACGATGACTCGCCTTGAGGCTTTGGTGGCCATGAGGCTCAGATCAAATCAAATTAAAAATGAATTGTTATGATTGTTTCTTAGTTGATACGTTTAATAATCGATAGAGTCGCTAAAATTAATAAAGCAGGTCAAGCATTTTGAAGTTTATGTGCAACTTAGCGGAATTTTTCCATTTTCTTATACTGCTATATTTAATCAGCATTTATGAAAATACAAATGGGAATAGGTGAATATGGTATGTTTTTAAACGAAGTGAAATGATGCTACGTGATAGAACTGCTGCAGTTAGTTGGAAGGCATAGCTGCAGTTGAATTGAGGACCGTCGATAGATAGAATGTCATTTAATAAGAGCCACGTGTTGGATGGCTGCAATGTAATAGCACCCACGTGGTAAAGTTACTGTCACTAAATCGAAGCCACGTGGAAGAATGGCTTTAGTTAAATAGAAGCCGCGGATTAGAATGACTACTCAAATAGAAGCAAAGTTGTAGATTGGCTAAAACTAAATAGAAGTCACGTGAAGAATGACTATTTAAATAGAAGTCACGTGTTAGAAGGAGTATAGTAGATGCCACGTAAGAGAATGGTTGCAAGTTAACGACGAGGTAGAATTGGTGGGATTAGACCTGACAATACATAATCTAACCTCGTAAAATAATCGTTGTGATAATATCAATCTCTAGGTATGATATTTACATGTTTTTATCACCGATCAATTCATAGTTACAGTATTATTCTTACAATTATTAATAAATCATTTATTTCCATCGTCTGGCAATGGGTTTTCGATTTTTAATATAACACATAAAACTTCATTAACAAATACACAATTTGAATAAACATAAACGAAAATTCAATTTGAATTCGTCACTGTTCATCTCTAGTTGACCACCGGTTCTTGTTTCATGAAACAAATTATAATTTACAATATTATAGTCAAACACCTTACAGCCAACGTCTTTTTTGATGTAAAAATCAGGAAGGCCTGGCGTTGGGAAATAAATAATACATGCGGTTGGAAAAATCACGACTACATGGGGTGGGGAAATCACGAATAAATGGGGTTGAGAAATTACGAATACATAAAATTGGGAAAATCGTGAATACATGGGGTTAGGAAATCCTGAGAACAAGGTGTAGGGAAATCGAAATGCTCTTACATATTGTGAAGACGAGTCCAAAACGTTGTATGAATCATGAAGGGGTGAATATACGACATAAATTATCAGAAGAATTTCAACACTGGAGTACAAAACTCAGATGAATATACTTTTGCTATAGAAGATAAAGCGCAATATTAGCTTATTTGACAATGATTGTATCAGCAAAAATGCCACGCTAATTAGTAGAAATAATTAAAGGAATTATATTTACAACGAGTTTACCTCTGTTAAAGCGGGAAGCTGCCTATCGTTCATCGAAAAGGCTAAGTTCGTATTTTGATTATACTGAAACCGATTGAAACATTTGCATCATAAAAATTGACAAAACGTTAGGTAACACCTAGGGTAATTGGCAGAGACGATTGTGATCGGTATCAACATAGACAACATGTGTATCGTCAGAGTATAAACGATTAGATGGTGGCTCAAGATTAGGTGTTTGAGTGGAGGTATTTTCGAACATGTTCAGAAACAGAATGCATTTTCTGGTTACTGGTATTAGGTATTTATCTTACATTAATTGGCAAAGCTACGGTTTTGAATTGATCGGTCAGTAGATGTTCATTAAGTCTATTCTTAAAGGACGTGTAAGATTTAGGATTCTTCATGTTTGTTGGGAGGTTGTTCCAGGATTTTGGTCCAGTGATCGAAAAAGCTCTACAAGCAGTTTTTATTTTCCTGTGTTCATTATCATTATTTCTTGTGAATTGATTGTTTTTTTCACCTCGAGAATATATGTGCCTTTTGCTGCCGGGTGAGTGCTTTCCTTCAAGACCTTTATGATTTGTGGTAGACTCATAGAGTGCCAGTTTGTTATCGATATTGAGCCACTGCAATTTTTCGAGAAGAGGACTTGCGTGGTCTCGTTTACTGTGGTTACCATCGCATGTTTTTCATGCCGCAAAGTTTATACAACGTTGCACTTTCTCCCTTTGAGGTTTGGTGCATTTACCCCAAATTCAAGGACAGTAGTTGTGAGAAAATACTATAGCGTGGACAATCAGTAATTTTGATTTGAAATTCATTTATTTGGGGGAAGTTCAGATCAGCTTTATCAAAATATCTGTTTTCGTCAGCCGGAAAGTCCAATTGAGCTGTAAAGCGGTGGTTTTACTGGACAGGGAAGAATTTACTGTCAAGATTTATTCCGAAGTAAAAAATTCTCAGCCACTTGTTCCCTGCTACATTTTAGATCTTCAAAATTTCAGAAAAAATTATTTACATTTATCAATTCCCGGGCCCTTAGGAAGAATTAACCTGAGAAATGTCAACGAGCAGATCATCCCAAATGATTCGTGAAAAAAGAGTGTTCAGAGTAACATTGCCTTTAAGAAATATATTATTGAGTATTTTTGCACGCAACCCTTATAACAGAGTTCGTGACTGACATTGAAGCGCACTTTCGCGGGGTTCCTCTCCGCCGTTGCATCAAAGTTCAACCCAGAGTGATTGGACAGGGTAAAATTATTGCTTCCTATATATGTAACAAAGTAAAGTTGCTTCCTATGTATGCCCACTTGAATGTAACAAATATTTTAAACTGCTGTACGGATATGATTTATAATGAACATTTTGAATTCTATTGGTCACCGACACTCAATAGAATGATTGAGTGTCGGTGACCTATAGTATATGAACGGTTGACCACTTTACGCAATTGAATAGAAAAGTCACAAGGTATTCATTTCTAAGTTCTAACTGCATCTCATAACAGGCTCGTTGCCAGAGTTTCAATATGGTATGACGGATCATGGATTCATCCCTTTTCAGGCGCAGGCTAACTCAATTGGAAGGGAAATACAACTGTTACCAAAAATTGGTGCACGGCTGTTAGCGATGATTCGATTTTGTCTCATTTTTTATAACTAATTTCTCAAAGTTATTAATTGTCGTCTCATTTATTTCGCTAAAAGAGATTTACTAAAGTTTTTTGCAAACAGCAGAACTGTAGAACAGAGACAAGCTGGTATAAATATGTGTGTTCGGGATGGTGCAATAAATGTAAACAACTGTTTACTGGTCAAGCGCGCAACGCTGTATTCCTACAGCCGTGCCAGTAGTGAAGTGAACTTGGTTCTTGTCAGGGCGTGTTGACCAAGGTCAATTTGCTCCGTGACCAATTGAGGGGCAGGAAACAAAAGGACCTCACGTTGGGTTGAACCGTTGTGTAGAAGTGATGTACGATCCAATAAGCTTAAAGATGAGCAGAGCAGAAGCAGGATCACCACTGAGAATAAGGGGAAGAGGTGGTAGTAAATACCCCTGGGCACTCAGGCTGGTCAGGAGATTGCAATGGTAAGCATGGTATTGAGGGCAGACAAAAATGAAATGATGAACAGTTTCATCTGATTGATAATGAGGGCAACATGACGAATCTGTCTAACGGATTCTGTGGAGGGCTTCATTCAAGGGAACAGTACCAAGTTGACACCGAGCAAAGAGGACTTCAAAAAAGCGTGACTGCAAGCCCGGTCAGGCACAAGGGTGCCCCAGGGGTTTGAGTGCACCCAGCAAGTGCTGGCGTTGGACAGCAGTCCATCTGGCCTGCCACTGAGTCCAAATGGAAGATGAGAATGTAGATCGGAGTTCAGATATGGAGAGTGGTAGATCACGAATAGGAAGGGAAGAGGTTGTAGCTGTTTTGGCTACAGCATCTGCCGCCTCATTGCCAGAGATTGAACGGTGAGCCGGTACCCACTGTAGGTGCATATCACAATGAGGGAAAAGGATGAAATTACGGTGAACTGACTGAACGATGGAACAATATGAAGAAAGCCTGGAAGAGACCGAGACGATAAGGGAGGACAAACAATTCGCGAAAATTACTGCAGGGGAAGAAGTAGGATGGGATGAAAGGAAAGAAATGCCTGAAGAATGCCAAAAGTTCGGCTGCCTGTATCGTGTGGTAAGAGTGGAGACGTGTGGTAAGAGTGGAGACTCCAACACCAGCCGCCGGTGCTCCCGTTGCAGAGCCATCAGTGGAGATAGTAAAGGGGGTTAGGGTATGCAGTTGGACAAAGGTGGGCAAATAATGCTGGGGCACTACCCTCAACTGCTCCTATGTTAGCTGTTGAAAAGGATGTGTGGATGATGGAGGAGAAGGGAAACCACGGCGGGAGAACAGAGAACATTTCCTGAGAGGAGGGAAGAGGAAGAGGAAATCCATGAAAGTGGAATAGGCGTGAAACCCTGTAAAAAAGCGGTGATCGGTGGTGGCGACAAGCGAACGGGATTGTAGTCAGGGAATGATCAAGTCTCAGAAAAGGATGGAAAGGATTGGTGGGAAGGTCAAAGAAGAAGCGGAAAAAGAAACTACCCGCAACGTTGCTCTCGATGCAGATCAGGAGGAAGAAGCCCAGCTTTGCTATAGAGTGAAGCTAAAGGTGTTGAGCGTCAGGTGCCAACAAGGAGGCGAGCAGCGGTAGAATAAACCACATCAAGTCTTAAGATGAGAGAAAGGGATGCAAAGGAGAACGGGGGAAGCCCATAGTCGGTCAGACCAATGATGTGGGTTTGGTAATAGTCACGGAGTCTGCACCGGGAACCACCAAATCGGTAACCAGCTAAGACCGTCATGATGATGCAATCCTGACAACGGAGGCGTAGGAGGTCAACGTGCGGGTGCCAGGTCAGCCAAGAGGAACCATATATGATGCCGAGTTATTTTCGCTGCTTGGAGTCAGAAATGGGAGTGCCAGAAATATGAAGAGGAGGGCAAATGGCAACAGAGCGCTTAAGGGGGAAGAAAGACGTGCCTGATTTTAAGGGATCAATGACCAAACCCCACTGTTCTGTCCACAGAGCAAACTTATTTATGGCGGCTTGGAAAAAGGTATGGGCAGATGAAACGGTATCAGCAGTGGCATACATTGTGATGTCGTCAGCATAGGTAGAGGTTGTGACATCTATAGACCGATGTCACAGATCAGACAGGAATACATTAAAGAGAAGAGTAGAAATTATAATTCCTTGAGGAACACCTGAGATGATAGAATGAGACTGAGAGGAAGCTGATGATACAGAAACAGAAAATGAGTGGTCTCTATGAAAGATTGACACCCAACGCTAAAGTCAGCCAGGCACCCTGAGAGAGGCCGATTTGAAGAAAATTTCTTGGGGAAAGGCTCTGTGGATGAAAGGGGTGAAGGACCGGAGGAAAGAGGGAAAGCCGATGGAGGAGGTTGCCCTGACACTGCCCGGAACATCTTCCAGATCTGAGCAGAAGGGGTGCGATGAGTTACTAAGGGCGATCACTACACGATAAACATCATTTATCATCTCCTAAAGCTGTCCTCAAATCTAATATTACAGCAAAGATAAGCCGAAATAATCCAATGAAAATCTCATTCCTTTGGTAAAACCCTACACATAACCTACTAACTAAAGAAAATGTCGCAGACATATTAAAAAAACAGCCCTTGACAAACCTTTCTTGCACTGATGAACGCGACCAAGCTTATATAATCGTACAAATCTAAAGCAATACCCAACGAAAATAATAATTGGTAATGTGAAAAACGATATAAACCTAACTCTGCCAATAATGTCGAACACCACAGTCTACAAATAACTGGTCAAACTAAAAAAATGTTACAATACAGAACACATGCAAACCCAATACATTTAATCATCACTAAACCTACTTGAATTGTCTATTTATAATGAAGCAAGTATTTCAAGTTTTCATGTATGCATAATATACATGAAAACACATAAAGTACGACATAACCTATAGCGCATACATGCATATCCTAAGCAATATATAAGGCGAATGAGTCACCAAGACGTGCGAGTGATATGCATAACAGAGACCTACAATAAATTACGAAAAGTACTTCTACACTAACACCATAGAGTATATACAAATCCGATAGAAGTTTATTAATGAATCACAAACCTCTAGCAAATTGCTACAGATCATGCCCCATTTTTCCGATGAGAAGCTTAAAGAAGAGCAACATCCTACATCAATACCGAATTTTAGCAATGATGTCGAACACTACATACTACCCAAACTTATTAAGTTACTGCGTCTATACTAAAATATGTCGAGCAGGATGTAAAATATACATAAAACACTAAAATGATACAACAACTAAGGGGAGCTAACATACACCCAGTCAAGAAACGGGGTTAGCTAACAGACTGTCAGCCAAGAAACGGGGTAGCCAACAAACACACAGACAGGAAACGGGTTAGCTCACAGACACATTGACAAGAAACGGGTTAGCTAACGGACACATTGACTTGAAACAGACGTAGCTAACAGACACACCAAGAAGCAACGGGCAAAATAACGGATACACCGACAAGAAACGGGGTTATCTAACTGACCCACCGACAAGAAACGTGCTGGCTAACGGACACACTGGGGTAACACAACTAAACAACGTGCAATAAATTCATATAGTTTACATAAGCTCCAGGTTTTCTCGCTTTTTAGGCGTCCGACCGGTAACCAACAGTCGTTATACAATAAAAAAATCGAAACACAACCCGACAAGAAACTGGGTAGCTAACGGACACATCGATAAGAAACGGGGTAAGTAACGGACACAGCGACAAGAAACGGGCTATCTAACTCATACACCCACAAGAAACATGGTAGCTAGTGGACACACCGAAAAGAAACGGGCTATCTAACGGATATATCGACATGAAACGGGCTATCTAACTGACAGGTCGACAAGAAACGGGGCTAGCAAACGGACACATAGATAAGAAGCGGAGTAGCTAACTTACACACAGGGGGTAACACAACATAATAACTTACAATTAATCCAAATCGTTTACATCAGATCCAGCTCCCCATGCTGAAGAGACATCCGACCGACAACCAACACTCGTTACACAAAAAGTCCGAAACACACACCGACAAAAAACGGGGTAACAAACGGCACATCGCTAATAAACGGGGTATCTAACGGACACACGGGGGGTAACACAACATAATAAATTACAATAAATTCATATAGTTTGCATAAGCTCCCGATACTTTCGCCGAGGAAACCTCCGGCCGACAACCAACACTCATTGAACAGAAATCGAAATAAGACGACTCGAACAAACTACATCCGCTTGATAACGCTCCGTTAGGAACATGCGGATACATGGTGTCAGCCAGGTTACAGATTCAAATATGTATAGTGCGTCATATGGTCGACAGATTCTCGTGACGAAGCTGCTGCATCCTCAAATACAAGCAGCACCCCACCAACCATTTAACAATTATACCATACAATCCCTATAGATATTATACACATATTATATAGATAGAAAACACAAAACATCTCCGAATTCGACCATCAGGCATCGACCAAGCAACCGCCGAGCGACTCAATTATACTGTACTCATGATTAGATAATAATCTAAACCTATAATTTTCACAAAATATATACATCAATAAACCATGTATAAATATATATATATATATATATATATATATATATAAACAAATGAACCACAGATCTGGTAAGGTGACCGAGCGAGCCAATTAATAAACCTAGCATAATATAAACACAAAATATATAGGTTCAGTGAATCAAACATGAATATAAAAAAACATAGAAATAAGATGAAATCCAACCACTAGCTAATTCGTCAGCTAGCAGCTGACCGCCGCCAAACGCGAGATAAACGAGCTACATAACATACCAACCTTAATATCCCTATAAACAATAT
>SDVV010022729.1:0-12889 GCA_016164225.1 Gammarus roeselii | reverse complement strand
CTGCTGGTTTTCTCAGGACGGCGATACACCAGTCACACTGCTGGTTTTTTCAAGACGGCGATACACCAGTCACACTGCTGGTTTTCTCAGGACGGCGATACACCAGTTGCACTGCTGGTTTTCTCAGGACGGCGATACACCAGTCACACTGCTGGTTTTCTCAGGACGGCGATACACCAGTCACACTTTTAATTTTTTCAGGAGGGCGATACACCAGTCACACTGCTGGTTTTCTCAGGATGGCGATCCACCAGTCACACTGCTGGTTTTCTCAGGACGGCGATACACCAGTTACACTGCTGGTTTTCTCAGGACGGCAATACACCAGTCACACTGCTGGTTTTCTCAGGACGGCAATACACCAGTTACACTGCTGGTTTTCTCAGGACGGCGATACACCAGTCACACTGTTGGTTTTCTCAGGACGGCGATACACCAGTCCCGCTGTTGGTTTTTTCAGGCCGGCGATACACCAGTCACATTGCTGGTTTTCTCAGGACGGCGATACACCAGTCACACTGCTGATTTTCTCAGGACGGCGATACACCAGTCACACTGCTGGTTTTCTCAGGACGGTGATACACCAGTCACACATCTGGTTTTCTCAGGACGGCGATACACCAGTCACACTGCTGGTTTTCTCAGGACGTTGATACACCAGTCACACTTCTGGTTTTCTCAGGACGGTGATACACCAGTCACACACTGCTGGTTTTCTCAGGACGGTGATACACCAGTCACACTGCTGTTTTTCAATGCCCAAAAATCAAAGTAAACACGTAGCCTTTTACACATGTATGAAGAAACGAAAGCCTTACACAACGTCTCTGAAACATTTGTCCCTCTCTTCCCAATTCATCCTTAACACTCTTCTCCCCAATTGTATCATTATGTCATCACTGATCAGACACGCACTCTACCGGTCGGAATGAGGATTGCGATCACCTCTGATGATGTGTCTTTTACCAGCACATTCTTTGATGATTCCTTGAAAGATTTGGTTAGCGATCTTCTTTATGGTCCTACTCGAATAGACAGAACGATAAGAAATCAAATTTGGAACTCGACTTTAAAATACGTCCAATAGGTGTGCGCTCGTGAGTGATTGGCTAAAAGTGCTTTTGCCTCGACCGGGCAGGGTGCGTGAGGCTAGAACTTTCATTGGTTTGGAGGCCGGGCGTAAAACTGTAATTGGATACGACAAAAGTGTGCGACTGCCGTTGGGATCGAACACTAATTGGCCTCGAACGTCACCGACTTCAAAGGGAATATCTTCCTTCAAAAATAGAACTAGTTTTTATCGTAGGACGTCTATAACGAGGCTGTTAATAGGGGCACGTATTTTTATATACGGTATTATTAATTGGAACAGGTAACACGGTGCCAATTTTGCAATGTTCCCCGAACTTGCGATGAACATTTTTTGTGCGCCATTAGCCTCGAGGGAAATATTGCCACGTTGAACGTTGAAGTCTGTCCTTCCGTATTTTAATAAAGGATCTAATAAATTTCGCGATATGGAAGAGTTTGTTACAAAAACTGTTCATAATTGGGGTCTCTTTCATCAAAACTTGAATAGGGAACTTTATTTAATAAATTTCGAGAAGTTTTTCGTCACAAGCGCTAAGATATGCCTAAATTATTTAGGCTGTGATTTTCCGTCTTACCTCCCACGTTTTTTCTGGCGAATTTCACATGTTATGAGAATCGGAAGTAAATTTTAATTGCGTTAACTTTATCAATGCGCGTTCTTTAACTCAGCATCTAGGTTCACTCCAGCTGTTCTTATGTGCCACCATCGAAGTTATGAACTTGCATACTGCCGCAGCCAATAGTTTTTTTTCAATGGAATCCACATGATTGCCTGTAGTGCCGATTATTATATACAATGTATATTTTAAGTGCATATGAACATGTCAAAGTACCTCATATAAGTCAGGTGAAATAAGTTGAACAAACCTAACCTTGCATCAGTCTAACCTTGCATCAGCCAGGTGAGGTTAGTCGTCGAATTACCTCACATCAGTCAGATGAGGTTAGTTGTGGAATTACCTCACACCAGTCAGGTGAGGTGAGTTGTGGAATTACCTCACATCAGTCAGGTGAGGTGAGTTGTGGAATTACCTCACATCAGTCAGGTGAGGTCAGTTGTGGAATTACCTCACATCAGTCAGGTGAGGTGAGTTGTGAAATTACTTCACATCAGTCAGGTGAGGTTAGTTGTGGAATTACCTCACATCATCCAGGTGAGGTTAGTTGTGGAATTACCTCACATCAGCCAGGTGAGGTTAGTTGTGGAATTACCTCACATCAGTCAGGTGAGGTTAGTTGCGGAATTACCTCACATCAGTCAGGTGAGGTGAGTTGTGGAATTACTTCACATCAGTCAGGTGAGGTGAGTTGTGGAATTACCTCACATCAGTCAGGTGAGGTGAGTTGTGGAATTACCTCACATCAGTCAGGCGAGGTTAGATGTGGAATTACCTCACATCAGTCAGGTGAAGTTAGTTGAGGAATTGCTTCACATCAGTCAGGTGAGGTGAGTTATGAAATATTTCCGCACTGGTAGGATACTTCTGTTAGGATGCAGCACTGTTAGGATGCCGCTCTAGTTCGTTTATCTTATATTTTGGCTGAGCATGTGTTACCTGTCTGTCTATAACAGTATTCTAAGATGTTATTGCTATTCCGATTTTCAACACTGGTAAATCTGTCCTTCTTTTTTATTGTTGCTCTGTTTAACATAACCAAAAGTAACTTATATCAGGTAGTATCATAGCATTGTACTGTGTATGGGGTTCATGCTCATATTGTAAGTGGTTCATACTCATAAAATTACTGTAGGCAGTGGCACTTTACATTTTACAGCTTAGAATCATGCTTTGATTCCATAACACTCAATCATCACCTTCTGATACCCCGCCGGTCTGATACTCGAAAACGCAAAATGAAGTAACTCTGAGCTAAAGTGCACCAGACGATAACGAGCATTCAACTCACTCGCTTTGCATTCATACCGTTTTAATACGGTTTCGAATCGTCGATAGAAACGTCGCAATCTGCAAGTAATTATTTCCGTTTTAATTCCGTGCTAAAGTGTATCCGACGATAACGCGCATCCAACTCAAACGCATTTGCATTAAATCTGTTTTTAATCCCGTTTTCGAATTGTTGATAAAATGATCACAGCCAGCATGTATTAATTCCGTTTTAATTCCGATATCAAATCTTCGATATAATCGTCAAGACCCGCATCTCACTATAGTTAGTACATTCATGTCTGCTATCAACAAGAAAACACGAAAATAGAACTCAAGAAAACGGTCCATTTACCCACCCGTAAATTCTTTACCAGTTTGTGATGGCTAAGGCTGCTCTAGAATGTGGCATTTGCCACATCTTGCACGCCTCCGAACTAATGTTTTGCGATAGTTCATTTAACTCTGCCAGAAAATTGCGCCACAGTCCCTCATTTGGGAATTGCAAGGCAGCGCGCTGCAAACTATGTCAAAAGGCAGAGGAAATTAAACAACAGGCAGAGGAAATGAAACAACTGAAAGCACACTTCAGTCATGCCTCCAATGACATGTCCAACACAACGACAGACAACATGAATACCCAGCGGCTAGCTATTGAATCAAAATTGGAAGACGTGATGAAACAATTTCGCGAATTCAAAGATCTGATGAACAGCGAACTAGCAAAAGTCAAGTTAACTGCTGAGGCCACCTTAAATCAAGTTAAAAAACTTAAATTGCACCTAGACTCTGAATTGACCCAGAAGCTTACAGCTCTAGACGAAGAGACCAATAACAGCACCGAATCGACTGAAATTCATTCAAATATAGCGAAGCATCGTACACTACGGTAGTAAGCAAGAGGCAGTCACGCTGTGACATGCACCACACGTTCGGCCACTATATCACCACGTCCGACCCGACATACGTAACCGTTTTGACGTATTGCCCGATAAAATGGACTCCCAGAATACAAAGGAAATTTTAGTATGCGGTGATTACAAGGTCATCTCTCTAAAATCAAATTAGCGAAAAGGGAGAATTCAACTAAAAATACTAGGCCAAACAGATTAAAAAATTGACGAAATTGAGGGCATAATAATGAAGGAAATATATCTTCTTCTAAGCGAATTATAATTCAAGTCGGAGCTAAAGACGTGTCACAGACAGAATCGACATGGAAAAGGTACAAAACCATGTTAAAAAATGTCAAAGGTTCACACGAGAACATACATGTCACTGCCATTTTGCCCCATCCGAACCAAAGCCGATAGCTAAGCAAGATGCTCTTCCTTAACAATCGCCCAGCAACTTTCTGCAAATCACAAAAAATCCCTTTCTCTGATCATTGGGAAACGATGATTGACCCAAAGTACTATAACTTCAACGGAATCACCAACAAAGCTCGCATAAACGCGTATGGATTTGATACCATCGAGAATATCATTAAAAACATAGGCGCTGGTATTGTCACCGAAAATAAGTCAAAAAACGTACTCGATATCATACCCTCAACTCCGCCAGCAGTACCCGACGAGATGACCCAACGGCCTCCACCCGTACACGAAAAATACAAGAGCCCATCAAAATACTTTTACAGGTCCTAGCCAAAAAGTTCCTGTCATCAGTCAAGTCCGAGTTAGAGGCAATAATCGCGACTCCGCTCGTACAACCAGAGTATCCGAAAACGAAAGTCTTGGCTCCGACACAAGGCCTCATAGTAGAAGAAGATTAAGTCAAGAAAATCAAGTTAATGTGACTAACGGTACCATCAAATGTTACAATGTTACTAAGTTTTCGAGACAAAATCGACGAACTAGGAGTCCTTGCAATGAATGAATGTATCGAAATAATAGCAATCACAGAATCGTGGATGAAATTGAGCACCAGGCATTATTCAGCCAAATTTACGCTCCCCGGTTACTCACTATTTCACAAAGATAGACAAGGCCGAGAGGGCGGAGGAGTGCTGTTTCTCATAAAAAACACTCTGTAAATATTAGAAGTCATTATTCCTAGCAGCAGACACGACATAATATCAATCCAAGTAGTCGGTAAACATATAAAATGTAAAATCAACCTGGTCTACCGACCCCCAAAAATCAAGGTTGCAGATGACATCCACCTTAACAACACCCTCATCGTTGTCGCCACAATACAACACAGTATAGTGCTTGGAGACTTCAATATCCCCGACATTGATTGGGAAACTAACGAATGCACTGCCACTGGCCAACGTCTGATTAATTTTGCGGACGATAAGTTCATGACCCAAATGGTGAAGGCACCTACAAGAGGTAGCAATATTCTTGATCTGCTATTTTGAACAAGCGACTCTCATGTCACGAACATAGAAGTGGGCGAATCACTGGGAACCAGCTACCACAACTCTATAAGGTTTTGATTGATCTCGAGTTGAAAACGTCAACAAACTGTGAAAAAGTACCTAACTTTATATTGGCAAATTCAAGAGAGTCAATGGCGTCAGCAGATATAACCCTCGGACAAGATGTCAATCAATCGCTTTACAATTCATTGACTGCACTTATAAATATCGAATATCAGCATAAACCGCGCATAAACAGGCGAACAGTAGCTAATCAGCCTAAGTACTGGAAAGGAGAATTGCAGCGTCTTCAATCACGAAAGAAAGCAAAGCACTCGATAAAACAGAAACATCCACATGACGACATAGCAAAAAATGAATATAAAATCAGCAGAAGATATCTAACGGGAGTCCATAAACGTCCAGAAACGTAAGAAACGTACAGTTCAGAAACGTAAGAAGAAGGATTATGAAAATGAAATTGCCGTCAATGCCAAAACTAATCCAAAACACTTTTTTTGTTATATTCCGAGTTAAAAAAAAAATCCACATCTGTAATTGGTCCTCTCGAGAACGATGTTGGTGAACTAGTTGCGGACAACATCATAGTAAGTGTATTACTTAATGAATACTTTTGTTCTGTTTTTACGTCAGAGAATCAGGATAATCCCAATCATGAGGATATTATTGCGGAAAGACAAATTGAAGCCCTCAGCACAGTTAAATTTTCACCCGCCGAAGTTATCAAATATATAGACAGGCTGACAGTCATATAATCTCCAGGTCCAGACCAAGTTCATCCTAGAATTCCGAAAGAGACTAGAATCGAAATTGCCGAACATCTATTAAACATTTTCACCCGATCTCTCATAAATGGCACCTGCTCCTCTAAATGGAAAGAAGACAATGTTACCTCAATTTTTAAAAAATGAGGGCAAGCAGAGTCCCGGCAATTACCGTCCAATTAGTCTCACCTCAATCATTGACAAATTGATGGAAAGTTTGATAACGGATAAAATAACGGAATTTTTCGAATCAAACAAACTGATTGGCGACTCTCAGCTTGGCTTTAGACACAACCGTTCCTGTCATACGAACCTTCTACTTTTTTTTAAAGAATATAATATAAATCCACGGCACAAAATCACCAATCGATATCTTTAACCTTGATGTTCAAAAGGCATTTGAGAAAGTCCTCCACAAGCGCCTAGTTAGTAAATTGCACAGCTTTGGTATTCGAGGCGAGCTTAACAACTGAGTAAAATGCTGGCCTACGGACACACGGCAGCGAGTTGTACCTAACGGAGATTCCTCCCCCCTGGTGTAATGTCACAAGCTGAGTGCCTCAAGGATCAGCGTTAGGTCCAGTTCTCTTTACAATATTCACTAACGATCTCGATAGCAATGTACTCTCAAACATTAGCAAGCTTGCAGACGACACTAATATAGGAGGAGGAGTACAAACTGAACTAGAGTGTCAGCAGATCCAATTTGACTTGAACAAAAATTTTGATTGGTCAGAAAAGTAGTACATGAAATTTAATGTAGGTAAATGTAAAATTATGTACATTGGTCCTCATAACCTCGAACACGAATTCTCAATGTCCGGAAAGAAGTTCATTCTTGTCACCGAAGAGAGAGATTTAGGTGTCATCATTAGTAACGACTTAAAAAGTAGCAAGCAATGTAACGATGCTGCCAAGAAAGGTAACAAAATGCTAGGTATGATTTTCGCACTATCTCGTACAAAAACAAAAACAGTATTGTCAAGTTATACAATGCATTTGTTAGACCGCATCTCGAGTATTCCGTTCAATTTTGGTCTTTGTTTATTAGAAAAGACGTTATTAAATTAGAGAAGGTTCAATGCAGAGCTACAAAACTCATCCCTTCGTTGCGGAATAAATCGTATGAAGACAGGTTACGTGAATTCAATCTTTATTCGCTAGAGAAACGTAGAGTCAGAGGCGACATGATTATTATGAAGGGTAAGGAAAACGTCGACCGAGTGAGCCTTTTCAGATACGAACGGAGTGACTAGGAACACTGGATACGAAATCATTGGGAAACGTTTCTCATTCGACATCACACGCAATTTCTTCACGTATAGAGTTGTCGAAGAATGGAACAAACTTCCAGCGGAGGTTGTAAACAGCAATACAATCGAAACGTTCAAGTCTCGGTTCAATAAGTTCTACATAAATCGACGATAAACAGCTAAGATGATCCCTTTCTTGATGCTATGACAACAAAAATGGCAATTGAAGCTCTTTCAGGCGTTCTACTTCAGAACTTGCTATCTTGCTATCAAAAAGCAACCTAGTTTATGCCAATAGGCATGTTGTTGTCTTCCTACACTTGTAATCAGTTACATGCATTACCTCAATTGGTAGCTTCTTGACATGAAGGCAGGCAGTAAGGAAGAGAGCATCACTGTAATCAGTCTGAGGGATTCTTGATTAAATTTTTACCCAATCAATTTACCATTAAAAGGCCAGTAAATATCAGTAGCCATCACTTATATGGGAGCTCAGTAACGGCTAGCCTAACGATAACCTTTAGTTGAATAGCGCACAGCGTGCTTTCAAATGAACGTTAGTCGTCGTATGGGCTTCGGCTGAGAGCTGTTCATTTTAAATTCAACCATCATAAAGTTCGGACGATTTATAAACTACACAAATTTCACAGCTTGCCCAGATGTGAGTTACTGTATATTATTCAGGTGCAACACAAATCACAAAAATCCCACGTAAAAATTCACCCGGATAGCTTTTCTTTGTAAAAGCTTTACGGTCAAGTTGGTTTTTTTTTCAAATCCTAGGAGACCGTATTTGAATTTATGAGAAAAATGTTCATTTGATTTGGATTTTCACTAGGGATGCGGAGCGGAGAGTGGGAATGCTCAATTGATGTAGATATGTAGTTGGAATATGGAGCGAACAGTGGGAACGGTCGTCGCAATAAAACTGTCATTCTAATGCTGCAAGAACTGTCTCAGGGGAGAAGGGAGATCCAACTGTGATTGATTCCCCCAAAGATAAATACCAACAGCCAGTCACACGGCCGAGATGTGGGGGAAGAAACATGATTTATGTCAAGTTGTGCCTTTTGTGTGTTGTGAAAAATGAGCGCTGTCACCGGCTAGTGTACAGCAAAGGATGTCTTCGGAGAACAGGACAAAGAAGGAACTTTTCGTCTTTTCTGGACCTGCGAAGCATCTCGTCTGAACGAGCAACAAAAAACACATCTAACGGATCAGTTCATTTCCGTTTTCCATCGTATCATTGTAACATAGCTTTATGGCTACTATCATAAGCCGCATTACCAAATTGAATTTCAAGAATGTAGAAACCATTACTTCAAAAAGAACTACATTCCGTCTAGAGTGGAAAGAAAACCTTACTTCTATTCTTCATAACCCAAATATTGTTTGAGTCAATTTCTAAAATTCTATGTTATGTAATGAATCCTGAGTGAAGCCCGGCCGACAGTTATGAGCGCAAATCCAGGCAATCTTGGAGGATCCAACAGCTCTGGCAGGGATCAACGCACGGCGATCCCTTAATAAAGAAAAATACACGAAAATTGTTAGACGTAGAACAATTTCGGAGCGGCAGCCCATTGGCAGAAGAAGGCAAGGGAGCCGTAACAGTAAACATATGCAGGGTTTTGGAACGGCAGCTTATTAGCAGAAGATGGCAAGAGAGCCGTCACAGTGGGCATTGGGAGGGTTTTAAAGCGGCGGCCTTCGGCAGAAGAAGGCAGAAGAATCGTCACAGTAGACATAGGAAGAGTTTTGGAGTGGCAGTCATTTGGCCGAATGAAGGCAGGGAAGCCGCCACAGTGGACATAGGCAGAGTTTTGGAACGGCAGCTTATTAGCAGAAGATGGCAAGAGAGCCGTCACAGTGGGCACTGGGAGGGTTATAAAGCGGCGGCCTTTGGCAGAAGGAGGCAGGGGAGCCGCCACAGTGGACATAGGCAGGGTTTTGGAGTGGCAGCCAATTGAACGAATACAGGCAGGGGAACCGTCACAGTGGACACATGCAGAATTTTAGAGTGGCAGCCAATTGAACGAATACAGGCAGGGGAACCGTCACAGTGGACATAGGCAGAGTTTTAGAGTGGCAGCTAATTGGTTGAATGAAGGTAAGGGAGCCGGCACAATGGAACAAAGTTTTTTTTTTGGAACAGCAACCTATTAGCAGAGGAAGAAAATAAACAAATAAATAACAGAAAAAAACGTTTATTCACGGGTTCCTCGAGGTATTCGGGTAATTTACAAAGTATTACTTAATTCTAAAACACCCATTAGATTCAGGGTATACAGTCGTTCGAGTGATGTACTTGGTTCCACATAAAACTTGCCAGTTCTATGGAGCAAATAAATACCTTCGTGACTGTCGCAATTCTAGAATAAACATATGTGAAGTTCAGGGTACAACTTTATCGAATATTGTATTATATGATATACACTAATTCAGGTTACTATTTTATCGAACAATGTAATATATGATGTACACTAATTCAAGGTACAACTAAATTGAGTAATGTATTTGGTTACGCATAGGCCTTGCTAGTTCAGTGCCACAAATGAACGCGTTCATGTTCACGCAACAGCTGAGAACATCTTGGAGACATGTTTTTTCGTAATGATTTTCTACACACTCGTGCACTTGGTCCGGTAGGGGAGCATCGCAGAGGACATAGGCAGGGTATAGGAGCGGCCGCCTATTGGCAGTAGACTGGGAGCGAACTCCTATATGTCACAGAAGACATAGGCAGGGTGTTGGAGCGGCCGCCTATTGGCAGTAGACTGGGAGCGAACTCCTATATGTCACAGAAGACATAGGCAGGGTATTGGAGCGGCCGCCTATTGACAGTGGACTGGGAGCGAACTCCTATATGTCACAGAAGACATAGACAGGGTATAGGAGCGGCCGCCTATTGGGGAAAGAGAGGGAGCCGCCGCATACATGTCACAGTGGACGTAAGCAGGGTATTGGAGCCGTACGCTATTGACAGAATAAAGGCAGGGGTCTTTGAAATGTTGTATAAGTGATACTTTTGATTTTAATTTCATTTATGGTACCCCTGAATTTTTTACGTTTCACATGTGCTGTGAATTCCAATAAACAGTAAAACTTGTTGACCTGGAGAATATAATTAACCAGAGAGCGATATTAAACACGTCCATAATACCTTGACGCAAAGCTAGTAAAGAACACAAAGCTAGTAAAAACACAAGGCTAGAAAAGAACACAAAGCTAGTAAAGAACACAAAGCTAGTAAAAACACACGGCTAGAAAAGAACACAAAGCTAGTTAAGAACACAAAGCTAGTAAAGAACACAAGGATAGAAACGAACACAAAGCTAGTAAAGAACACAAAGCTAGCAAAGAACACAAAGCTAGTAAAGAACACAAAGCTAGTAAAGAACACAAAGCTAGTAAAGAACACAGGGCTAGAAAAAAAACGAAGCTAGTAAAGAACACAAAGCTGGTAAAGAACGCAAATCTGGTGAAGAACACGTATCTAGTCAAGAACACAAAGCTGGTAAAGAACACAAAGCTAGTAAAGAACACACAGTTGGTAAAGAACACAAAGCTGGTAAAGAACACAAAGCTAGTAAAGAACATGAAGTTAGTAAAGAACACAAAGCTAGTAACGAACACAAAGCTAGTTAAGAAGACAAAGCTAGTAATGAACACAAAGTTAGTAAAGAACACAAAGCTGGTAAAGGACACAGAGCTAGTAAAGAACACAAAGTTAGTAAATAACACAAAGCTAGTAAAGAACACAGAGTTAGTTAAGAACACAAGGCTGGTAAAGAACACAAAGCTAGTAAAGAACACAAAGTTAGTATAGAACACAAAGCTGGTAGAGAACACAAAGCTGGTAAAGAACACAAAGCTAGTACAGAACAAAAAGCTGGTAAAGAACACAAAGCTGGTGAAGAACACAAAGCTGGTAACGAACACAACGCTAGTAAAGAACACAAAGCTAGTAAAGAACACAAAGCTGGTAAAGAACACAAAGCTAGTCCAGAACACAAAGCTGGCAAAGAACACAAAGCTAGTAAAGAACACAAAGCTGGTAAAGAAAACAGAGCTGGTAAAGAACACAGAGCTAGTAAAGAACACAAAGCTGACACAAAGCTGGTAAAGAACACAAAGCTGGAAAAGAACAAGGTCTCAAAGAATAACTTACCTAGTTTTAATTCGACCAGAAATCTATCGATCGGGCATCCTTCAATCTTTATTGTAAGTAATAATTTTAATCTTTCACAATACATATTGCGAGTT
This sequence comes from Gammarus roeselii, assembly GCA_016164225.1. Lineage (NCBI taxonomy): Eukaryota > Metazoa > Arthropoda > Malacostraca > Amphipoda > Gammaridae > Gammarus > Gammarus roeselii. The sequence goes on along the minus strand of SDVV010022729.1, from coordinate 1,242 downwards.
ATGACGATAAATCTTGACCACTAAATCCCAAATATTTGGAACGTGCGTCATTCTTTTTTTGCTATTAAACATTTTCCCTCTCTGACATATTATTCAAATAATGCGTTCAAAATAGAGAGCTCGGACTTATTATTTGTTTAACCTTGGTGGATCAGAGTGGTTCTTTGAGTTGAACATCTCACATGGGCTTTGAATTTGTGCACGAACTGATGATAACTATTCGTTTTATGCACAGTCTAAGGACCCATGCATGGTCGACAGCCTGAGTTTTGTTCAGGTCAGCTCCCAACCAAGAGTTCTCATCACAGGCATACCATGCATTTGCTCTCAACCAAAAGTTCTCACGACAGGCCTGCCCTGCATTTGCTCCCAATCAAGAGTTCTCATGACAAGCCTGCTATGCATTTGCTCCCAATCAAGAGTTCTCATGACAAGCCTGCTATGCATTTGCTCAAAATCAAGAGTTCTCATGACAAGCCTGCTATGCATTTGCTCAAAATCAAGAGTTCTCATGATAGGCCTGCCATGCACTTGCTCATAATCAAGAGTTCGAATGATAGGCCTGCCATGCACTTGCTCATAATCAAGAGTTCGAATGATAGGCCTGCCATGCATTTGCTCATAATCAAGAGTTCACATGATAGGCCTGCCATGCATTTTGCTCAGAATCAAGAATTTTCACGATAGGCCCGTCATATGATTGCGAATGAAATCCCTTTTAATCGTTCTCTAGCACCTCCGCTAAGAGACCTCTCACTAGATGCACTCTTCACACAATTCATACATACATCCCCCCGGTCAGCACTTCCGCTAAGAGACCTCTCACTAGATGTACTCTTCACACCATTCATACATACATCCCCCCGGTCAGCACCTCCGCTAGGAGACCTCTCACTAGATGCACTCTTCACACAATTCATACATCCATCCCCCCGGTCAGCACCTCCGCCAGGAGACCTCTCACTAGATGCACTCTTCACACAATTCATACATACATCCCCCCGGTCAGCACCTCTGCTGATGACCTCTCACTAGATGCACTCTTCACACAATTCATACATACATCCCCCCGGTCAGCACCTCTGCTAGAAGACCTCTCACTAGATGCACTCTTCACACAATTCATGCATACATCCCCCCGGTCAGCACCTCCGCTAAGAGACCTCTCACTAGATGCACTCTTCACACAATTCATACATACATCCCCCCGGTCAGCACCTCTGCTAGAAGACCTCTCACTAG
>SDVV010022727.1:0-12889 GCA_016164225.1 Gammarus roeselii | reverse complement strand
CGGCCGCCAGCATCACCCCGGCCGCCAGCATCACCCCGGCCGCCAGCATCACCCCGGCCGCCAGCATCACCCCGGCCGCCAGCATCACCCCGGCCGCCGGCATCACCCCGGCCGCCGGCATCGCCCCGGCCGCCGGCATCGCCCCGGCCGCCGGCATCGCCCCGGCCGCCGGCATCACCCCGGCCGCCGGCATCACCCCGGCCGCCGGCATCACCCCGGCCGCCAGCATCCCCCCTGCCCCCACCAACACCTTCCCGGCTATCAGCACCTTCGCGGTCACCAGCACCGCCACGCCCACTGCTCCCAACACCACAACTCACCTCCGCAGTTACCCCAGCGCGGCCGTCACCGCCTCGATAATCACCAGCCTGTGCACAACCAGAGGAATCCCTGGAAACAACAACAGGCTCACACCAACCAACACTGGGATCAGCCCCCCATCTTGCAGCAGCCGCAAGAATTAATTTCTCTCCTCCCCCTCACCCTCTGATGCCTTAAGAGCACGCCTCCGTGACAGCAACTCTCCTTTTTGCCTGTAGGTTAGGTCTTTCTGAATGTAAAGACTCCTAAAACCATCCAAGCTCTTCAGCCTAGGGGCCTGTGAGAGCAGGTTGTGCCTGGAATCATCATTGGTCACCTTTGCTCTGAACAGACCAGTAGTGCCGATCTCGACCAAGTCAGTCAGAACAACATTGACACCCAAGACATGGCACTCATCATGAAACTTTGCTTCCACCAGCTCAATAGTCTCACACTCAAAACCTCTCAGCATAACTGACCACTTCCTTTTCTCCCTCTCATTCAGCTCCCTCACTTCCTCAAGGACATCCGCCCTAAATAGCCCAACTCCAGTGGAACCATCAGTGGCACGGCCTCCTAAACAACCAGTCTGTTTACTTTCCTGAGCAGACTCACAACTGCCCCCACTCCTCACACTCACCATCACACCTCTAACCTGCCCCACCAATGCTCCGACCGCCACCAGCAATTGAGAAAAAGACTCCTGAAGATGGTTGACAGTCTTCGAATTATCTCCGCAGCCTCAACAGTGACAACAGATATACCTTGCAGCATCCGACGAATCTGATAGAACAGCATCAATCAATCTCCCCTCAATACCCAAACACATGGTCTCTGAGTGGAAACCCGACTGGATCCAACTGGATTTTAGAGAATCTGAAAGGAAGCAGAGGAAGGACCTGTTTTTCTACCAAGTTCTATTTCTAGAATTACGCAATTTTAATTTAAAATTACAAAATCTATTGAACATGTTTGCATGCTTGGTGGGTTTACACAGAATTACAGTTGAACTTTGCTTACATTTTGGAAGGATATGGTGGTGCTGGTCTTGCAGCATCTGGGGTCTTGCTGGGTAGCAGAGCATGGTTTGAATATGGGAAGATCCTCCTTGAATGGAGTATGAGAGTTTTCTGAGGTAAATGAGAAGGGATACTTTTGATACATATTGTATAATATGTAGCTACTTACAGTTTGGAGAACACAAAATATAGATATAAAGAAAGTAGCTAGGTAATAGCTAAGGGTCACTAGTGCGGGTGCACTTCTACCTTTACTAACCTTGCTGTTGACCTTAGAGAGACAGAGTGATTACTCAAGTGCTTGGGAACCAACAGCTCTGGGTAGTGGAGCTCTGGGTACTGGCTGGTCACCTCATGCCATAAACCCCTTGCAGCTGCAGATCTCCACTTCCAAGACATGAGGATACGATTCGTTCCTCTGCAGTTTTTAAAATGTTTAAATCAACCTGAAACACAGTTCAGGCCCCCATGGATTTCCCCTGCATTCACAACTAAAATATAAATGGCATTGACATATCCTGTGCTGGGGGCAAATGGTTTTTGGCAGTGCTTTTGATACTATATTTCCATTTGGTTTAGAGACTTTACTGTCTGAATTCTGTGCATCAAGAGTCTCCAGGATTCTGTCTCAGACTACAATTAGTCCTCAAGCAAATTCAAAAATAGTCTCTTGAAAGACCAAGAAAGGCCCAAATTGTCTGTTTTGTTTTGAAGGAACAATAGCAACAGCACCGCCATAGTTAAGTGGAGGGACACCTTTGGAAAATTTCAATTTCTTGCGAAAGCGTTCCCAAAGATCTGCCACTCTCCCAAATTTTCAAGTTTGTTGTCACAGTTGACAGAATTACCTATAATTTCAACTGGTCAAATTTGTTGTACTTCCAAGTGCTCTTCTCTCTACTGAATAATACTGGTGCAAACATCAAATTCCTTCAGAGTTGACATAATAGACAATCCAGATTTAAAATCATTCATGTGAAGTAGAGAAAATATTACCCACAACTGCCACACTTTTATCTGCCCCCTCTTGTCTCACTGAATCAAGATTTGAAGACTTGCTCAATTTCCTTCCAGATTTTTTTCCTGGCATTAGTCAGACTATATTGTGGCAAATCCTTATGCCACCTTCAGACTGGCTCATTGGTATAGCACTACTCTGAGCCATACTCTCAGGTTCTTGCCCTACCCATTCATTTTTAGGTCAAATAGATATGTAATTTACATATATTTTTGGTCTCTTATTGCATTACAATAATAATGAATTTTTTTACAGTTATCAAACTATTCAGTTCCTTGTCTAAATATTTTTTGAAATATTGCATTTTAGGATGATCATTGCTGTCAAAAGCTTGTAAACAAGAAACAATGTGACAATAATCACTTCAGAGCTAAACCTCACTGTCTCATGCCATTGGGCTAGCTGAGCAATTCGTACAATTTCAGTATGGATCAAGGTATTCAGACACATCCCTCCCAATTTTCCATGAAGCAGTCATGTGCTCCAGCTATATTACCCCTGTCAGCCAAACCCCCACCTCTGCAATGGACTTCTCCACTTGCTGTAAAAGATGAGGCATCATCAACTGCAACCAACATGTCTGTGCTTAAAAGCTCACGGGAAAACAGCGCAAACAGTATCAGCCTGTTGGCTGGACTTGAAGAATTTCTGGAAAACTCTGCTGTTTCTTCTGCTTCTGAGATTTTCTTGCTCACCCACCGTGGCAGCTCTGAGGTGGACCGTCATTACACCAAACCCATGCTCCCATGGATTATTGCTGAAATAAAAAATCAGAATAAGTTTGAAAAAGTGAGTAGTTATTAGCTAATAAAACATTTAGGTAGAGAAAATAATTAGAGGAGCTGACTTCTTTAAAAAATGAGATGTCAATGAGAGTTCAACCAAGGGGTCTTGGAATGACTTAGCTTCATTGGTTCTGCATAGGATACCTTCTTTCATATTGTAGGTAGTAGTTTGTTTGCCAATGTTGAGATTGTAAACATGATTTTAGCATTTGCATCTAAGATGTAACAGGGTAGATGAGTACCATCTTACTTATGCTTACAATAAAAGTATTGGATCTCTTATAAATGTGTATTGATAATTTAGCTATTGAGTAGCGGACTGATGCTGCCTGATTAATGTGGTTATTACAGCCTCACATGTTCTCACAATATTTTGGTCATGTAGCTGCCCTGCATAGTTCAATGAGTTTTGTTGGAATTTTAATTTCAAGAATGTAATTTTGTAACCAGTTATTTATTGATCACTGTAGGTATCCTAGTAGTGGCCATTTCTCATCTCTGAGTCATGGAATGTTTTATTCACTAGTGATTGCAGACAAGTTTTTAATAGTATCTTTTATAATTTAATGGCAGCAAAGTTGATTTTCATCAGGTCAAAGTGGAGATCAGCCAAGGGATGGTGAATGTGCGTAGCTTCTCCAATGAATCCCTGCTGTTTTCACACTCCGTGAAGCAGATTCACAAGTGTGTCATGGAACAGGCTGACCATACCCACTTCTTGTATACCCTTAAACCCAGCCAGGTAAGGATTAACACTCTGAATGATAGCCTGCTGCTCCTCATTTGCTTGTAGCTCTACTGGAGGAGGCTGCAAAGGTAAAAGGTAAGAGACCCGAGTGATACAAACCGACTATGTGCTTGAGCTATGTCAGTTTTATCTTCATGTCAAATATTCCAAACATATATTTTTATTTCAATTCAATTCATTCCACAAAAGATTAAATTTAATTTGTCATCTGACTTATGATTCAATTGATTATTTTTTACAAAATTCCTAACCAAATTGGTAATTCTAAGTGAATTTATATTCTGAAATTCTGTGAATTTAACAGTTTCAATTCCTTTTCCATATGATCTTTTGTACTGCAATTTTTATTGCCTTTACCAAATTAAAAGCATGTCAACATGTTTATTACTAATTGATTATATTTAACAAGTACCTTCACTGAGAAAAGTGAGTAATAACCATCAACTATTTTAATTTTTTGATTATTTAATTAGCAGTTTTTGAATTTGTGCCAGTGTTCCACAAGCAATTAGTTCTTGTAATGTAGGCTCACTTGCGTGTGTTCATTTCAGTAGGTTGGGCTCAGCAAGTGCCTATAACTGGAAGATGACACTTCCACGTTATGTTACAAGGTATTAACTTGGGATTTACTCTCTTGCTGGTCCTGTGGCTTAACAGAGAGCTTTTTTTAGGTTGTCCTCTTCTCTTTTTCTTTTGGCACTGCCATTTTTCTTGCAATCTTCATCAACTTGAACCTTGCAGGACCCGGATTTTTTTTGTAAATGTGTGCTGGGTGGGCATCTAGAACATGATATTGAAAAAAACGGTTTGAGTTTGAGTGATGGTACAAAAATCAACTTATTTAGAATTTTTCAAAAATATATAATTTTTTCCTATTTTTATTTGCGAAGTTCACTCAAAGATTTTGGTAATGAAAGATAGGGAATAATGTAATTGGCATTTTATTGAATTTACAAGCCTAGATATGTATATGGTAATAATAATATTTTTTTTAATGCTCTGAAAAATCAATAAGTTGATATAAATTTAGAAAATGATCACCAAAATTTTTAGAATATGTTCTTCTACATTTTTAGCAATATTATGTAGAAATTTGATAATTTTGTAGCCCTAATGACTTGTAAGTGCCCCAAATCTTCTATCTCAAGGCTGGAATAGGGCTGGTTTGATGGAGAATGACCCTGAGGAGCAAAAATTTATAAGGTTTTAGTGTTTTTGCTCTTCTAGTTTTTGAAACACAGGCAAAATCATGATAAAATATTAAATTTTGTTTAAAAACATGTTGACTTTCAAGTATATATAATGTTTGTGCCTTTGCATGTAGCTTGATTACTGGCTATAGTAGTTGGAATAATGTGTTTTGTTCTCTTTTATTTATAAGAAAACAAGCTACAATTGATTCAACAAGAGTTTTGCATCAAGTTAGAAGTTTTGATTCAAATTCCTGATTCCTGATTGAAAAAAATAATATTTTTGATCAAAAATGTTGATGATGTAGTATATATGCCTAATTAGATCAAAATTAATAACACCAAAAGCAGCGCTTTTTTACTACAAATTCAGCGATGTGTTTGGGAGCTGTGTACGAGTAATAGTTTTGAACCTAATCAATTTTATTTGATCTAGCTAGTCCAAAATTTTAGATTTTTTTTTATTATAAACGATGGTTTTTGGACTCCACAGCCTGTAATTTTTAATTATGTAACATCCATATAGCCCAAAAAAAAACGCATTTGCCAGGCAAGTAGAAAGGTATGTCATTAATTTGCACCCGCCTAATAGTAAAAAAGTAATCTTTGAAAAGCCATGTATGGCAATATCGTCTTGCCAGGGTTAAGCATGCCAGATTTGATCACAATTCTACGTTTTTGAGTTACAGAAGTTTATTGCTTACTCTGATACTGACAATTATCTTATGCTGCTCCTCAATGAACCTCATCAGTGCCTCTAGTTTCTATTAGCTATTACTTGTATTTTATCTAACTTGCTTGAGTCAATTTACTCTCGTTGAGGTGAATTTAAACAATACATAAATGCATTCACTAAGTTGACTTATTGCTATTGTTCATGAAAACTATTTCCAAAATCTGAGAGAGACATATCAAGGAAATGGCAAATGGGTCTGGAAATTCACAAGTAATCTTCTAGAAAAGAATGGATAGTAATTCAGATTCAATTATTATTGATGATGAAGTCCTCACTAATCCACAAACAATTTTAGATTCCTTCAATAATTACTTCAATAGTATTCCTAATACTCTATGTGAATAAATTATTAGCAACAACTTCCCTTTTGAACATTATTTTGTGAATTCAATTTCTGAACATCCGATCATTGACCCTGTTGACCCATACAAAGTTGAAGTAATCAATGATGGTAAAAAATATTGCAGCACTGGCTGGGATAACATCCCAACCAATGTAATTAAAGCTATATATATCTGGGACTGTTGCTGGTCCTTTGACCCAACTTATCAAATAAGTTACTCATGCAATAAAGTTTTTCTGATGCACTCAAAATTCCACAAGTTAGGTCATTTTATAAAAAATGAAAGCAAAACTGACAAAAATGAACTCACGATATCATTCCTGCCCATCTTGAGTGAAGATTTAAAACAGTATTGTATGCTAAACTATTTACTCACTTTGTCTCAAATAACCTTCTTAGCCAAAATCAATCTGGCTTCCAGGCTTGCGGGAATACAGAGCATGCTCTATTAAAATTCACTGGAGACATTGTTGATGGGTCTGATAGTGGGAGTCACTGTTTCAACTTTTATGAACATTAGCAAAGCCTTTGACTGCGGGAATTATGAGATTTTAGTTGCAAAATTACAGCACTATGGAGTTAGCTCCATTCACAAGAGTTGGATAAAAAGTTATTGTCTCAATATGAAACACCTGGTGATTTGGAATAAAAAAACATCATCTGGCAGTACGCTAAATATAGGAGTGTTGTAAGAGTCAATCCTTGGGCCTTTGCTCTTCCTTATCTATATTAATGACATGGTAAATACTAGTGACAGTTTAGCCTTTGTACTTTTTGCAGATGATGCTACAGTATATTTGACCCAGAAAAATCTCAACAATACTATAACTAACATGCATAATCAATTGGTTCATATTTCTAATTGGTGCACTTTCAATAAGTCAACTCTAAATTTTGGCAAGACACAAATCATGTTACTTCCAGGAGGATTATACCCATTCCTAACACACAAGTGAAATTGTAAGGTCTACCAGTTGTATTTGTAGCAAAAACAAAGTTTCTCGGTGTTACAGTATATTGATGACATGACAGCATTTCATGACTGGAATGCTGCTGCCAATTTATCCAAATTGTGTTGCATCTTATACAAATTAAAAATTGTTTCAAGTCTCCTGCCAAAAAGCCTTTTGCTCTACAGTCTTATTCATCTCTTTCTGACTTATTGTGTAAATGTGTATGCTTCTACCTACAGAACAAACCTAAGACCTATTATTCTTGGCAAAAGCGTGTCATCAGAACACAATCACATGTTAGCAGACGTGACCACATGTTGCCACTCTTTTGTCAATAAATTATTCTCCCACTGTCACATCATTAACTTTTCTGATGCTGGGTTTGTATACAGGGCTTTGAATCGTTCAACTTACATTGATAACTATTTTTAATTAGAAATAATCCTATGTATAATCTTTGTAACAATGCAGATTTGCAAATTCCCAGTTGCTCGTCAACAAAATCCCAGCTATTTGTAAAATACAGAGCTGCTTAAATTTGGAATTTGATTGCCATAGATGTAAGGATGGTTAACAATATGGTCACCTTCCATATATTCAAATTTGTAATCATCTTGTTCATGTAGAAATTCATTAAATTGTTAAAACCATCTATTATGACTCATTTAATGTTTTAGTCCTGTGCATATGTGACATTTCCTGCTAATTAAGCAGTTAGTTTCACAATTTGTGTCTTTGTATGCCAAACAATGTGTGGTAATGCAGTGGTCAACCTCATTTTGGACATTTTCTACCCTCAGGTTTTTATTAAATGTCAGTTGAAACAGTAAATGGTCATGATTAAGTAAATGTCTGTAACCCTATTTACTTGGCTTTTTTTTATTGAAATTGCTAGTCCAATGTATTGTTTTTATTTTTTGACATAGCTATTGAAAAATGGAGAATAGAGAATGTTCCACAACAGTGTCCATCAGTTGGTAGAATGTAGAGGTAAACTTACTCCCCAACCTTAGTTATAAGTCAATATCAAGTTCTTCTAAATAGCAAATGTTGTCTACATTATAGCTCACACTGACAAAGACTAGGTAGCTACATATCATCTGTGTATTCTGATATTTCTGTACTTCTGCCAACATATTATACCTAAATAAATTTTAAATCCTAAAAATAAGTTAAACCAGATGTGTTTGAATAGATACAGAAAAAAGTATAGATCATAATTTTTCAAGTTTCCACTAATGCTGTTAGCAAATGGAAACCATAAGATTTTCTCATTTTCCCACCATGCAGGACATGATTTTGGCTTATCAATAACTCTGCATTAAAGTGCCTCAATATAGCTAAAAAAAAAAAAAAAAATACTATGAAATTCAAGCCTTTCTTGTTTCAAAGCTTTAACAAAATAAGTTAAAATTGATTACTTGAATGATTGCAGGATTACATCTACTCAGTTATATTCCTGCTAATTACTTTGGCTGAAAATTACAGATTGCCAAATTTTCTAGAGCACTGTTGTGATATTTTATTTCAGGAGAGAGACAGCAATGGCAGTAAAATGGGCCGGTCATTCTCAGTGCAGCAGCAGCTTGATCTGTACCCACCTCCGCCTGTTCCAGCCAACACAACAGCAAGCACTGACCACCACTGCCACCTCTTCAAAGCAGAAACAGAACAGGATGTTAGTAGCGTGTGCAGATTAGCTGTCAAAATGTAAGACCTATTACATTGAACCCATAGGCTCATGTGGTTATAGCCACCATCTAGCAGCTGTGATTGAAAATTGGTATATTTTTTGAAAGAAATGGAAAATATATACATAATAGCCACAACACAAGGGCTAAGTTTGTTTGCGAGTGGTTGAGAGGAGAGTGAGGTGTGCCTTGCTGTTGGCTACACCCCATTCTTGGGAATTCGGCCAAGTGTCTTTATCTGTACAGCAATATTGACTTAGACATGATCTAGAACTGCTCTAGCTAGCTATTTGTAGCTCATTACCTATTATTTTTTAGCTATTTACCTAATTGACTAGCTAAGTACTAATTAATGTTGTCCAAATCTTCCTACAGCTAGGTATAACAGGGATATTTAAACTGAGAACTTGGAAAACACTCAGAAAGTTGTAAGAAGTAAATACTTGGGTACATGGCATTACTTTAGTTCTCACCCTATCCTTCTAACAATTTTTTTTTAGTTTTCTTATTTAATGATTGTTGGACAAGTTCATTTAGTTAGAATCTATCACAAATTGTGTTAACTAGACAAATGTCTTTTATCATTTTCATTTTGCAGGTTCGCAACTTTTTCCGCTGTTTGCGTGAACAGCCTCGGGACCCTCACCAGATTTTTCGGGCCAACTCGCAGTCGTGCCATTCTCTATCTGACCTCTCTCTTCATAATGACTCTCAGTTTTATGAGGTAATCTTGTTTATTCTAAGCCAACTTAGTTAATGGAAAATTGCATTGCTGCAACTTGATGAGAATCAAATTGCTGATTTTTGATATTCATGGCAGTTAACTTGGTATCATCGGCTGTACAATTGCATCTAATTTGGTTCTAAACTGATGATATAAAACGTATCATTGATCATATCCTATGTTGGTACATCCACGTCATGTCAAACCTTCACTAGAAATGTCTTAACAATGATCACATCCAACATTCATTGAAACTGATTTGTGTACTCAAGATGTCTCCATCCAAGGTCATTGTTCACCAGTCTCTCCACTTTATATGTTTACCAGTCATCCCATCCAGTAGCTATTGGCATGAGGTTCTCTATGTGCTGTAGAAGTCTAGTAGTGAGCATAGCTCCTGTTGGTGGCAGGGCACTGCTCTTGTAGGTGGCAGGTTACAGCTGTTGTTGTTTGTGGTATGTCATAGCTCCCATGGGTTGCAGCTTGTCACCGCTTCTGTTGCTCACAGATGGTCACAGCTTCTGTTGGTTGATGGTGGTTGTAGCCCCTGCTGGTTGTAGGTCATGGCTTTTGTTGATCGCAGGTCACGGCTCCAGTTGGTTGCAAGTGGTCACAGTTCATGTTGGTCGCAGGTGGTCGCTGTTCCTGTTGGTCGCAGGTGGTCACTGCTCCGGTTGGTCGTAGGTCACGGCTCCTCTTGGTCGCAGGTCACGGCTCCTCTTGGTCGCAGGTCACGACTCCTGTTGGCCGTAGGTCACGACTCCTGTTGGCCGTAGGTCACGACTCCTGTTGGTCGCATGTAAAAGCTCAAGTTGGTCGCATGTAAAAGCTCAAGTTGGTCGCATGTGGTCAAGGCCCGTGTTGATCGATGGCGGTCAAGGCCTGTGTTTGTCGTGGGTAGTCAAGGCTTGTGTTGATCGTGGGTGGTCATAGCTCCTGTTGCTTGCATGTAGTCACTAGCCATGTTGGTCGCGAGTGGTCATAGCTCTTGTTGGTTGCACGTGGTCACTGCCTGTGTTGGCTGTGGGTGATCATAGCTCCTATTGGTTGCCTGTGTTGGTTGTGGGTAGTCAAAGCTCCTGTTGATTGCAGGTCACAGCTCCTGTTGGTAGCAGATGGCCACTGCTCGTATCGGTTGCGGGCGGTTACTGCTCGTATTGGTTGCGGATGGTTACTGCTACTGCCGATCGCAGGTCACAGCTCCTGTTGGTCGTAGTTGGTCACTGCTCGTGCTGGTTGCAGGGAGTTACTGCTCGTGCTGGTTGCAGAGAGTCACACCTTTTGTTAGTTGGAAGTCACAGCTCTTTGTTGCAGGTCACATGTCCTATTGGTTGCAGGTCACATCTCCTGTTGGCCGTAGGTCATAGATCTTGTTGGTTGCGAGTCACTGCTCCAGTCAATCGCAGGTTACAGTTCCTGTTGGTCTCAGGTGGTCATTGCCCGTGTTGGTCGTGGGTGGTCATAACTTCTATGTTTTGCAGGTGCTGTTTGTGGGTCGCGTCAAGGTGTCTCACTCCCGCGTGCCGTCATCCTTCATAGACGAGGCCTGTGAAGCCTTCAAGAATAAGCAGAAGACCAGGCCACGTATTTCCTCCTCCAATGAGGTAGCTTCTAATAAATGCAACCCTAATACTCCTTATGTCATATGTAACATTTTTCAAATTTTTTTGTATGTATGTATAGACATACAGCCGTTTCCCGGAGTTAGGAGGGTGGCTAAGTTAGGCCGACACAGAGGGAGGAGGCTCCCAATATCCCCGCCACAAGACCGCCGTGTCCATGCCGAAGCTCGAAATCGCGACAAGCAGCACCAGAGGCTGACACTGCAGTTGAACACGCTAACTACTCGGCCACGGCAGCCGAGTAAGTGAAATAGCAGGGAGAGGTCGGCTCCTCCCCCGTTGTCAACTTCCACTGGCAGGAAACAGTCAGAAGACTCCTCCCCTGTTGTGTCAACTTCCACTTACATGGAACAGTCAAAATCTTCTACCCTTTTGTGTCAACTCCCTCTGACGGAATGGTTAGAGGCCTTTCCCCGTGTGTCAACTTCCACTCTCTGGAAACAGTCGAGGCTACTTTTCCGTTCTGTCAATTTCCACTTATAGGGAACAATCAAAGGCTCCTCCTCCTCCTCGTCGTGTCAAGTGCCATTGATATGGAACAATGAAAGGCTCCCCTCCGTTGTGTCAATTTTCTCTCAAAGGGAACTATCAAAGTCTCCTCCCTTGTTATGTCAACTTTCACGGATGGGGAACAATCAAATGCTCCTCCTCGTTGTGTCAATTGCCATTGATATGGAACAATGGAAGGCTCACCTCCGCTGTCAATTTTTCTCACAGGGAACTATCAAAGTCTCCTCCCCTGTTATGTCAACTTTAACTGATGGGGAACTATCAAATGCTCCTCCTCGTTGTGTCAATTGCCATTGATATGGAACAATGGAAGGCTCACCTCCGCTGTCAATTTTCTCTCACAGAGAACAAACAAAGTCTCCTTCCTCGTTTTGTCAACTTTCACTGACGGGGAACTGTTGAAACAGTTTATTACAAATGTTCAATTTACATGATATAATTTCAATCTACTGTTATGATTTCTTGATGTAGCTACAAAGATTTATTAAGCGCTCCTGTGGCATCTTATTTCATACCTACTAACCTAACGATTTTAACTAAACTGAATAATCTAAAAAAATGAGATCCTAAGTTGATAAGCCTAGACACTACAGCAATAACAATGAGACCAGTCAATACCCGACACTGATGAACAAGAGACTACTGAAACTGAGACATTTAGAGGTAAATAAAGAGTAGTGAGTTCAAAATTCTAACACAGTTGAAGTGAATGCAAAATTTGGTTTGGGATCTATTGAAACATGGAATTGCAAGGTTATTAGCATTTCTTCTGTAATTGTGTTCATCCAATAATTTCCAATTTGTTTTGAATAGATCTTTATCTTTGTTTCTGCAGTGTGTTTTGAATAAGTGTAAAGCAAATAGAAAGGTGTATATATCAATCGATCTCCCAGTTTCCGGATATTCATGGTTTTAAAATGATCAGTATGAGAATTGATTTAAAGGCTACTTCTAGCTTCAATATATATATTTTTTTGCAGTACAAATATTTCACCCTAAATGGTGAGCTCTTGGAGGAAGTTCAGTGTTTTAAGTATCTGGGCTCACATGTGGAGAAAACTGAACTAGTGGAAACTGAAGTGAAGGCGCGAGTGAAGGAGGGATGTAAAGTGTTGGGTGCACTGAAGAGTGTAATGAGCTGTAGGACGGTGGGGATGGAAGCAAAGAGAGGGCTGTATGAGGGTGTTGTTGTCCCAACTGTACTCTATGGAGCTGAGGCTTGGGGGGTGAGAGCAGAGGAGAGAAGAAGG
>SDVV010022726.1:0-12890 GCA_016164225.1 Gammarus roeselii | reverse complement strand
CCCATCGGCCCCCTGGTTCGCGCCAGGGGCCAGGGAGTTAACTTTAGAGGCCTCTTGACCGGCTTTACCGAGTTTACTTTAATTTAGATTAATATAGATAATGCAAGCAAACGTGCGGCTCAAGGTCCCAGCACAAACTAGGGACCAGCCTGTACTACATAGGGGGTTCTTAGTTACTATATGGTACGGGAACAATTTCAATTTTTTCCCTCGGTTATGTAGACTATGTCACTCACGGACTGTCGACCGTGCATGACGAGTATCTCTTTAGGCTACATTTCCGTTTGGATTATCGTCCAGGTCGGAGCCAGTGCGTTTAGCGCTGGTAAGCGGCAAGCGAGTTTCTCAGACCTGAAGCGATGATGAGGTAGGGTGGGTATCACTCAATACTGTGCTCGGCGCATTGCCTTTAGGATTATAATCCGGAGCGGCTAAGCGAGGCTGAGGCGAAGGGGCATTTGGTGCCCTAATGAAGGCACCATAATGACATCTAAGTTGAGCAGTTCTCTGGCTAGGCTGCGCGGCTACCATGGGTAATCTTAGTTGGGCTCGGAGTAAGGCGGGTTTAAACGCTGGTGATAGATAACGGGCTTCCGTCGTGTGTGGCTGGAAAGGAGCGCGTTGAGATGGCAGCGTTTCTTTATGTGATGCTGCCTCCAATAAAGGCAGGTCGTCGTCCAGATTCAGGTATGGGACTCCCGTTGCACGTCGATTAGCAAGTGATGGACGAGGCGAGGTGTAAGTGAGGGAAGGTATCTCCAGCGGAATTTCCAAGTTTCCGGACAGTGCAAATGACTGTCGTCGTGTGCTTTCTTGATTTCGAGGAGGATGAAGGGTATCGTGTTGTAGGTTAGAAGGAACCATGGTTACAGGTGTTCACGCTGTCACTGCAGCAAAGCTAGTAAGCGGGCGGATAAATTTGGCGGTTACTTGTCTCTTGGCTTCGGGGTAGGAAAGGCGTTCTCTAGCTTGAGCAGCGAGTATCTCCTTTTCGAGTCTGAAATAGAAGCATTCGCGTGATGACGCAGGATGGTCCTCTGAACAGTTGGTGCAGTTAGCAGGTCGGTCACAATTGTGGCCATGTGCGTTTTTACCACAGCGGAAGCATGTTCTTTTTTTGTTCCTCAATCGGCAGGCATCACTTCAGTGATCAAACTTTTGGCAGTTGTAGCAGCGTCTGGGATTAGGGATGTACTCTCGAACCAAGCACTGTGTCCAGCCAATGTGGACATCAGGAGGCAGAGAACAGAGCTTCAATGTGAGGATGTAGACGCCAGTGTACTCCTCAACTCCGCTTCGCCGTCGTTCCACTCAGTATATCTTGGTGACTTGCTGATCCCAGAATCCAGTAAGAATATCGTCGTCGGAGTGGTTTGGTCTGTTTTCATAATATATAGTTCCTTGTATCGTGTTGACAGTAGGGTGCTCATCAACTTTTATATGTATATTATTTAGTTGTTTTAGGTCCTGAATGTTCCTACTTTGCTCTTCATCCTTCACCTCTACAAGGAGGTAGCCACTCCTAAGCTCATTGATGTGCTTCGAAGGTCTTATTAGTATCTGACAGATTCTCTCCCGAGATTGCCTCGACGGTGAAGAACTTGGTGTAGTTTTTTATTTTGAAAAAGATTTTTGAGTATTTTCTGGGTTTCAACGCATCGTTGCTGTTGACACATCATCTCTCCATCAGGCAGTCTGGGATGGAGGGGGCTTACGCCCACTATTTGGGCGCGACCGCCGGGTGATGCAGGTGTTGAATAACGTCCACCAGATGGTGACGCTGACACGTCATTATCTTGCGATAACCGTTGTTGTTTTAGTTGTTGTTGTGATAGCCGTTGTTCAGAAAAGTTGTCCAATCGAGATGTCTTGGTAGTCAACATATGCTGAATTTCAATTGGAGAATCCATGAGAGTTCCGAGGAGCCCCCCAACATGCCCACGCCCACCTCGGAGCTCATATAGCAAGTGTTTTCTGGCTCTTTCAACGAGCACCACTTGTTAGCTATGTGAGGTTCGTTTCTCATGCAACACAGTATTCCGACGGTTAAGCAAGACCTTCCAACAGCTCTACCCCAGCAACGGGTTCGCTGAAGGTTGTCCCGCCCCCAGTCCACCACATCGCAGAGGCCTAATGCAGTCATATCATTTACAGAGTTATCCCTCGTCAACTTTGCTACTTTGGCCACCTTGATAGTTGGTGAGTATATCAAGAGAACCCGCAAAAAAAAAATAACATAAGGAGTATATAAAGCAGGAGAAAAAAAATAAGTACAAGAGAAAAAAATGGAAAAGTAAGTTAAAAAAAAAAAAAAAAATCAAAGTCGAAGTAAAAAAAAACACTACGGAGGAAAGTTGTCAAGAGAAGAAGAGAGATAAGTTGATGCAGCTTCAACAAAACAAACGAGGTAAAAGAAGTAACCAAGATGAAAGCATAACCAGGAAGGGGTAGAGAAGGAGAGATAGTGAAGAGTGAAGAGTCAAAGGGTCCGAAAGGGAAACATGGTGTTCATCTCCCGGTTGGATCGTGACCCCGTGCGACCCCTGAACCAGTAGATTTAAGGGGGGGAGGGCTTAAAGGGTAAGGTAAACAATAGGTCAAAAGATAATTTAACGGTAAGTCAAATGGTGATCCTAATGGTAAGTTGGTGAACAATGGTAGGAGACAACCAATGGGTCTGATCTCAAGGAGAGTGAATGGTCTGAGAGCTGGGCAGTCAAAGCACATAAGCAAGAAGTATTTGCGGACGAGATGAAATTCATTCGCAATCCCAATTCCCGACGCTCCTTTCAATTGATGAAGCAACTCAACCTAACGCTCAGAGGTGACAAATTAGTAGTGGTAAGTAGACTCAACGAAGCTAAGGTGGAGGAATCTGTAAAATATCCATTCCTACTACCTGCCAAGCATCGGATCACCGATATGATTATCGAAAAGAGTCCCTAAACAAGACACCGCATGGGAATAAACCACCTCTTGGCCAGCCTACGTCAAAGGTGGTACATACCGAGAGCCCGACAAAGGATCAAAACCATAATTAGGCAGTGCATGCAATGTAGACGGGAACGTGGGACGCATCTCCCTGGACCACCAACCCATCCTCTACCAAGTTAAAGAGTTACTCAGTCACGTCCTTTCGGTCCCTTTTATGTTAAGGAAAGGACTCAAGTTGACAAAAGGTACATCACCTTGTACACTTGTGCATCCACTCGAGCGGTTCACCTGGAAGTTGCCAAGGACCTGTCCGTAGGAGCATTCCTAAGAACCCTACAAGATTTTCCTTTCGTCGTTCCTATCCTCAAATGTTGATCGGTGATAACGGATCAAACTTTGTGTGTTCCGCCAAGTTCCTGCAATCTTGAGAGAAACATCTCAGTGTACGGAATACCCTGAATCTAAATAAATGCAAGTTACATTTTAACCCCAGTCGGGGCCTTGGTTCGGAGGTTTCTTCGAGAGGATAGTTACACGGAGCTATGGTGACAGAAGACGAACTGCACACCGTTCTCTGTGAGATAGAAGTGGACCTCAATGACCGTCCACTAACATCTATTTCAGACTCTGTTGATGACTATGAACCACTGACGCCATCCCAGCTGATGCTCGGATATCATCTAGACAGCATACTTGTCACAACGCCTGATCCGGAGGAAGAATATGGTCCCTCCATTTTCACAGCAGAACTCCTCCCACGCAGTCAGAAAAAAAGGCCAAAGGATTTTGCACCGGTTTCAAACCAGGTTCAGAAAAGAGTATCTGACCATTCTACGCATCCAAAGTGGGTGACATAGTTCAGATCCATGACAAGGGTCCCAGGCTACGATGGAGCCTGGGCCAGGTCATCGACCTTCATAAAGAAAAAGGTCACGTACGAAGCGTGAAATTAAAAACACGCGGTGGGACCGTCAGTCGACCGGAAGTATTACTCTAACCATTAGAAGTACTAGCGAGAGAATCTTCGGATGTTTTTCCTGAGTTGCCGGAACCAAATCAGGCACCCTGCCATAATGCGGATGACGAGCAAGGGGACACAACTTGCCGGGTCACCCGTGAGGAGGAAGACAGCTTAAACACAACGGCTATGTGTGAGCCAAGCGCTTCTAGACCCAAAAGAGCAGCGGCTCTAGTTGTAAGAAAGCAAATGGTCACTCGGCTATAATAAGTGACATTACGCATTTCTCTCGGGTGGGAGTGTGTGTGGAACAAAACCCCACAACGCCTCGCCGGAGGAAGGAAAACTGTAACTTGTATATTGTTGGAACCATCTAGTTCAGTATGACGTGGACATCTGGATTCTGGAATGTTCAGAATAAGTTCGTTAATTTCGGTGCCCTCCCAGGATGTGAAAAATCAGATTTGGATACCCCAAACATTACCGCCAAGTAGTATTCAACGTGACATGTTCGACTGGTTTAGAAATAAATGTTTTAGTTTACAATTGGATTGAAAGAACTAACATGAGTCGGGTAGATTTCTCAGCTGTAGTTACCCCTTAGCATCATGTAGTTACCAAAAAAGAGCGTATCTAACAACGATCCTTCGACGCGATTGAAGTGGCCATTCGTGAAGATAGAAATCCCGCTAAAATCCATGTAAGTAGATATACATACGTTAAAAGGTGTGTTTTTCACAAGTGAGTCGATAATCAAGGATTCAACATTATGGTCAGAACAGTGTAAAATAATTATGTCAATAACGTGTCAAATTCTATAAGGGAAAGGAAAATAGCTCCCCACAACATGACAAATTTGTGGATCATGAAGAAAGTAATGGCAGGTTCGTCAGGGGCAGAAACACTGCTCGGATTATTGATTTCGCATTTATTGTTTAAGGGGATAGGGTGAGGGGTGGGGGTGGGGAAAGGGCCCCCGGGTCCCAATAGAGCACGACGAATCCCGGATGGTTACCCCCTCGTCTCAGCTCATCTCGGCTTGTCTCAAATCATTTCGGCCAGTCTCGGCTCGTCGCGACCAACTCGACTCTCCTCAAAATGTTGCGACTGATCTCGACGCACCTCGACCAGCCTCGACGCGACCCTTGCCCTCTGCGCCAGTAATCCGCGGACTGTAATGGTTAATAGTTCTACTTAAGCATTTCACATACATACATTTTTCTGTGTATGGGTTTTGCAGTGTGGGAGAAGGAAGCAGGGGTCTGGACCAGGGTTCAGACGGGCCTCAAGCGGGTCTCTAAGCATCTCAAGGGGGTCTCAAAGGGTCTCAAGGGCGTCTCAAGGGGCCTCAAGGATGTCCCAAAGAGTCCCAAAGGGTCCAAGTGGGTCCCCCCAAATCCTCCTGGCCTTCCAAATCCCCCGGATTCTCAAAACCCCAGTGTAAGCGGGAAATGCACCTCGAAGAGTTCAATTAATATGCTGTGGAACTGCGTGAAAGCATCATTTGAGTTCACTGTTGATAGTATCTCATTCAAGTCGTAAGCTTCCAGCGCCTATTTAAAGCTTTGAATGTTAAAGTCACAATATTTACGATAGGTAATTATAGTCGGATTACGGGGTTTGTGAGAATTCGGTTTTTGAATGAAAATTGGGTATCGGTCGGGGACATCGGAAATGCTCTCAGTTGCACGAGTAACACAATTAACATAGTTAGTAAAAATGTTATCTATTAAAGTTGCGGATCCAGCAGCTGTACGCGTACTTTTAGTAATTAATGGGTACAAACCATGAGAAGGAAATTATTACAATAGGCAGCAACTGAATTCGATCGATGATACTGAAGCAGATTTACGTTAAAATCACCCATGATATACATTTTATTATGGACCACGTCAATGCCACTGATAATTTCATGCATTTCCAGCGAAAAACTTTCTACCGACATTTCAGAGGCTCTACGGTAAACCATACCTATTGTATTAACTTCGTTACCACAAGAAACGTCGACATAAAGAGTCAATTCCTGGCCTGATGAAAGAGTTCAGGTCTTGGTACAACAGTTAGCCTGTTATTTATAAATAAACAAACACCTCCCTTATTTTTCGTATTATTGTTTGTATACATATTGTAGCCTATTTAATTATTTCTAGTCCTGTGATTCATTTGCCAATTTGGTATCACATCAATGGTCCGTTATATTGATTTGATGGCTAAGAAAGTTCTATTTCAAACTTGCAACATCTAATGCCATGCAGGTAAAATGATTTCTTAATGATATTGAATGGCGAGGGAGCTCATTACCAGGAATAATTTGACAGTCCGGAATATTCATTCTCATTTGTAAATCTAGATCGATTTCGTGAAGAACCTTGTTGAAATTATTTTCAATTTCGTGCATAGCACGATTAAATAAATCAATATTGTTTACTTGTTCCTCCATTTAGAGTTTTAAGCTGTTAATAGAAGTTAGGGGGGTTGTTTGTTTATTTACAAATATGTTGTATTTAACTTTTGTTACAATCATATTCTGACAGGAGAAAAATACACTGTTGTAGAATACGCACCAATTTACAATATTTGATGACATTTAAGGGAGAATGTCGGCGGAGAGAAAGTTGATGATAATTTTGGTTACGGTCATATTCAAGTACCTTAAAAGAGGTATCAAACCGTATGCTATTTTTTTGTGCAATTACATCAGGTCGAGCATGAAACTCAATGCAAGAGTTGGATTGGTGGAAGGATATTCTAGATCTAAAAAGATTAAAAATTAATCGATGAAAGATTGCCACAAACGAAAAATGGTTTAACAATCATCAATAGTCATTACTAATAGCCGCTTTAGACAAAGGAAAGCTGCTCGGGACTGGATGAGTCATAACTCCTCTTCTCCATACTCGTGTGTTCGGATATTTATACGTAGACTGCGTCTGGGTTTATTGACCAATTCATTTGTACAATCGTCACTTATCAGCCCGGATGGCGACGGCCGTTCCAAGAGGTTGTTGTCACTTCAAACAACAAGGTGTTTTGACTCGTATGTACAGAAACAGACACTAGGCCGAAAATCCCATGGCAATGGGAGTCGCCGACGGCAAGGCGCACCTCACACTCTCATACACTCACACTCGCCCACCTTAGCTCTTTGAAGCAAAAGGGTCCGACCCGGAACCCCGAAACTCATCCTCCGGGTCATGATTGCGGTCCTAAGTCAGTGTCGGCATCAGGCCTCGACAGCGTGACCGGTTCATCTCTGCTGCGTCATGATGACCGCCCCCCCCCCTACGACCATCCCGTCCCTCAACGATGTGCCTAGGCGGAAAAGCACATCAGGGCAGAGCCGCAACTCATCGGTTCACAATCGTTCTCCACTCACGTCTATCCAGTGCACGCTCCCTCGCTACCTCCACACTCACGTCTCTCCTTCCTAACGCCTGCTCCACACCATCCATCCACCCCAATTTCGGTTTCCCTCTAGGCCTATTCCACTCGCCTCGTATATGGGCATCAATAGAAGCGAATTGGTTGACGTCCACTATCTCTCCAGGCATTGCTACCATCTTGAAGTCAACACGCTAAAGGTCCACCAATGGGAAGATGTCCACTTACGTACATCATGAAGACTAAACTGATGAGGTGCAGAAAATGATTACACTTATTCACAATGCTGTCACACCATGAAGCGTTTTCCAGTACGTGCAATCACTCTAAATATAAGGTTTTCGTAAATAGGTGATAATATAAATGGGTTCAAGTATATTCTAAAGGTTTCCCGATATAACGTCTCCCTATGCATTAATGCCAAGCCTTTGACGTATTCAAGCTGCTACCAACACTACTCTCATAATGTCTGAGCAAAATCCGGACGATGTCTATCTTCCAGGGATGATTTTTGTTCAAGCACCAGTTCTGCTGGCTGTGCGATCAAGCACCAGTTCTACTGGCTGTGCGATCAAGCACCAGTTCTGCTGGCTGTGTGATCAAGCACCAGTTCTGCTGGCTGTGCGATCAAATTTGGATCATTCGGGTACTCAATCAGAATCTCATCTGGAATGAACCTAAATTGACGAGAGTTGACTGCTGAATTGAACATTGCAATAATTCAAATTATGTAATTAAGCAAACAGTTCCATCTAGTTCACATATGAATCATCAGATGAATCTTACATTAATTTACGATTAAGTGACGCCACTGAGCGCATGACTTACCTCCTTATTCAGCACCAGTGGAGAATGATCCTGGTCCACTGGAGCCCAACTGAAATGGAGATGTGTTGCATGGAAATCAACCAGATCTTATTATTTTTCCATCGGTATAATATCGGGAAGAACTTACGCGTGTAAAACCCTAACCTGTGCTTGGACATCCGCAATGCACTTGTGGGAAAATGTTCCAAAAGTGTTTTGTGGAACTTTGCTCTGACTTGTAAATGGTCATCATCTCGTCTACAACCAAGCGGCAACACATAATAGGACTTTACGGAGTAGTACAAAATTTCGAAGAGCAAAGAAGCTCGGTGAATCAAGCGGCAACGACTCTTAGGACTTTACGAGTAGCAAAAAGGATCGAAGAGCAGGGAAGCCAGATAGAAAATGTCGATAATTTTAATGTTTAAATAGTTAGCAATCAGTGAAACGAAAATGTTCTTACTCAAGCTTATCTGTATGAATGCGAAACCTTCTATAGTAGGTTACACGTGCATAATAAGGAACACAAGTTGCCAGCATAACATAGAATTTTCGCCTACTTTGAGCCTGTCTGGCGTTTTTTGAAAATGAAACCAGAACATTCCATAACAATCTTGAGTCTTTGGCTGCGCATTCTTATACCGTGGTACTTGGCCACACCCCGTTGGTTGTTGAAAACTTTCAAGCATTTTGAAAAATCATCCTCACGTAAGAAATAAAGAAAGTCAATTCAAATATGATAGAGATCAACGCTCTATTTAAGGAAAACCGAGCAGATGTTTGGAAAGATTTAACGGGTGCTCGGCCGTGTTGCTCTTCTTCAATTTGAGCAGTCACATCGACATCCATGTACCGTTGGTGAAACCTTTGCATTTTGACGCGTCACTTCCTCTTCAGCGCAATAGAACGATAAAACGAAGTCTATAAGTACTCAAGTCATAGCCATGGCTTAGACAATCAGAGATGTGATTAGAAAAAAGCGACGTGTAGATACTGCCCTTAAATTCGAGCATTATGGCGTCGAAATCCATGCATTAATATTAACAAAGCATGAGTATTTTGAATATAGACATGGTGGGAGCAGACAAGGGCTTTCGCCAGAAAGAAAACCAGCCTATGCATTTAAATTGTTTATATTTGGTGATTGATGATTAAAGAGGACAAAGTCCGCCAGAGCTACTGATCCGAGTCTCTGCCAGCTCTTCCGTTGGGTACATTTTAGATATTCGTTTTTAGATAAACTGAATTACTGCCTGTAAATTAGGATACGTCAACATGGGCAATAAACTCGAAAAATAGAAAACAAAATCAAGAATCAAAATTACTAGAACACGTATCAGTTGTACCATTGCTTTAGAACACTTGCCAGACGTACGAAGGGTCTGAAGGTCGAGCTTGGTCAGCCTGTCTCGACAGCAGTGTCCCGTCTGGTTGAGGTGTGATGAGCCCATTCTTCTGCATGAACTGGTGGACCACCTGCAGTGTAAAGAACCCATTTGAAGAAAACACATGTGTGAGGTGAAGAGTTGACCCGTGAGCAATCAAATGTTCAAGAGGAGCCCCGTCACACAGAAGACAGTTGGTCTTCCAACTGTCTTCCGTGTGACGGGGCCATTGTAGGAGACTTTTGGTTCCGCGTATGAAGCCGCGGGAATATTCTTTCGCTTTAATGGCTAGTTTTGTAAATAAGATGAACGCAACGTAAAATAGTGAATTGCTCGTATTGACGTCAATTGACGTCCGTATACATGGATGTTGACAGAAACTAACGACTACTTGGTACGTCAGAGTCTCGTTAGACGAGACGAAACACCTGAAACCTGGCAATGACTTCCCTCGTCTGCATATCCCTTGACGCGTAGCTAATCGGGAGCCGCCATGCGGTAAAACGTTCCCCTAGCAGGCACCATTTGTCTCCCGCGTGAATTTTCTCTGAAAGTCAATTTACAGAAGCGTGCCTCACCGCCGAGTATCGCCGCTCGGTGCTGGAGGAGATGATTTCACTGGGAGGGCGTAGTCCCTGGGCATGTCCTGATTCCAGTTTCTTGGACCTTAGGTACTCTTCTTCTTGGGCGAAATAAGACTCTGCAGTCTCCTGAAAATAAAGTTTTCAATAGTCACAGGAGAGGTGGCGATTAGATTCAAGAAGTCCACGAGAGGTTACGAACATTAACGCAAATATGACGCCCCCCAAGAAACAGTGTTTGCATTATCGGTCTTTATTATCAGTCATAGCTGAAACGTCAACATACAAGAAAAACATTTGTAATTTTGACATGATGAAGAAATTGTCCTTCCTCATCATCAATTGGCAAGACAGGGTTAACAATTCGAAGAGTGTAGCGTATCTTCGCTAATCACATTGAGGGGTTTCAAGGAATGCGGTAACGTGGCAGGGCGTACTCGAAGTTCCACTTTTAAGGTTCCCGAATAGTGATGGAACGGATATCCGTATTCGCGGATTATCCGTATGTATTTGGCACCCGTATCCGCAATTTGTCATCATGCTCACATCCACACACGGAGGATGCGGATGTGTCATATTATATAAAGTGACCAAAGTCGTCTTCAAGCAACGTCAAGCGTATCGCAGTTACCCAAACTAAGTTATCACGTTTAATAATTTCCATTTATATAACTTTTCAGTAAGCACAGATCGTCATAATAAACCAAATTTGATAATCAAGCAATAAGATCACGGTAAGACTATTTTGTATGTTGTGATTTTCACCATCAATATCGATGAACATGGCGATATCGTTAGATTTACATCCATGATCATACTGATGGTGACTGACGGCGGTGGCCAAGTGAAACTAACCAAAGTATCCATAGCTGCTTTCGATAAATATACAAAACACAGCCGCGTTCCATAAGCCGCAGGATGACTAACGTCAAGCCAATCTTTACATACGTCCCCATACTACGTACCCATACTACGTCCCCATTCTACGTCCCCATTGTACGTCCCCATTCTACGTCCCCATTCTACGTCCCCATACTACGTCCCCATACTACGTCCCCATACTACGTCCCCATACTACGTCCCCATACTACGTCCCCATACTACGTCCCCATACTACGTCCCCATACTACGTCCCCATACTACGTCCCCATACTCAGAAAAAACGTACAATGTTAGCTTATGCGCGAAGTGAACTGTTATTTTTCATTTTAAAAAATGGTGCTGCATAATATCATAATCAAAGCGCGATAATTCTAGTTCAGAATTTATATTAAAGATAAATAATTGATAATTAGTGAGGTGTCTAAATCTTGTTTTTCGATAACAAATTTGGTGCAGATCTCATCAAACTTGCTTATGGACGATCGCCTGTTGTTAGCTACAGCGTGGCCCAGCCAAGCAGATCTCATCAAACTTGCTTATGGACGATCGCCTGTTGTTAGCTACAGCGTGGCCCAGCCAAGCAGATCTCATCAAACTTGCTTATGGACGATCGCCTGTTAGCTACAGCGTAGCCCAGCCCAGCAGATCTCATCAAACTTGCTTATGGACGATCGCCAGTGTTGTTAGCTACAGCGTGGCCCAGCCCAGCAGATCTCATCAAACTTGCTTATGGACGATCGCCAGTGTTGTTAGCTACAGCGTGGCCCAGCCAATCTAATCCAATAGAATTCACATCATGCGTCGACACAAGACTTAAATGACTGCCTTTTATTATATCAGAACATTCTTTCGAACGAGCAGCGAAAGTGGTCACAAGTCAGTGTCACAGTTACCAAGTGGTCACAAGTCAGTGTCACAGTTACCAAGTGGTCACAAGTCAGTGTCACAGTTACCAAGTGGTCACAAGTCAGTGTCACTGTTACCAAGTGGTCACAAGTCAGTGTCACTGTTACCAAGTGGTCACAAGTCTGTGTCACAGTTACCAAGTGGTCACAAGTCTGTCACTGTTACCAAGTGGTCACAAGTCAGTGTCACAGTTACCAAGTGGTCACAAGTCAGTGTCACAGTTACCAAGTGGTCACAAGTCAGTGTCACAGTTACAGAGCGGTCACAAGTCAGTGTCACAGTTACAGAGCGGTCACAAGTCAGTGTCACTGTTACTAAGTGGTCACAAGTCAGTGTCACAGTTACTAAGTGGTCACAAGTCAGTGTCACAGTTACTAAGTGGTCACAAGTCAGTGTCACAGTTACTAAGTGGTCACAAGTGTGTCACAGTTACTAAGTGGTCACAAGTCTGTCACAGGTATTAAGTGGTCACAAGTCTGTCAGTTATTAAGTGGTCACAAGTCAGTGTCACATAATTAATTGCGTGACCTGTCACATCTGCAGGTATATTGTAGACTCTGCAATTGTTGGGGCAAGCGCCTCCA
The DNA here is from genome assembly GCA_016164225.1 of Gammarus roeselii. Taxonomy (NCBI): domain Eukaryota; kingdom Metazoa; phylum Arthropoda; class Malacostraca; order Amphipoda; family Gammaridae; genus Gammarus; species Gammarus roeselii. The sequence continues at coordinate 472 of SDVV010022726.1, read as the reverse complement.
AATTATAGGTGAATGAATCCATAAATTAATTAAGGGATGTTCACACCAAAATCCGCGAGCAGTTACCAGGTAGGTGTCTTCGAGTATTGTTGCCATCCTATGGCTGAACCCTCAGCATGCTCTCACAAGCACTCACGAGCATGACATGTTTATGGAGAAGGTTTAAACTCAGACTCAAGTGAGTGCAATTCAAACAAATTCATAACGCATGAAGGGAGCATGTCTAGGGGTCCATGTCTAGGGGTCCATGTCTAGGGGTCCATGTCTAGGGGTCCATGTCTAGGGGTCCATGTCTAGGGGTCCATGTCTAGGGGTCTATATCTAGGTGTGTATATATAAATGTGTATATATAAATGTGTATATATAAATGTGTATATATAAATGTGTATATATAAATGTGTATAAATAAGTGTGTATAAATAAGTGTGTATAAATAAGTGTGTATGTATAAGTGTGTATGTATAAGTGTGTA
>SDVV010022725.1:0-12890 GCA_016164225.1 Gammarus roeselii | reverse complement strand
TCACCTGGAATGAAGAGGAGCCGGGGCTGGAACGGATAGGAACCCAGGCTGAACGAGCTCCTTGTTAAGCGCCGATCACCTGGAATGAAGAGGAGCCGGGGCTGGAACGGATAGGAACCCAGGCTGAACGAGCTCCTTGTTAAGCGCCGATCACCTGGAATGAAGAGGAGCCGGGGCTGGAACGGATATGAACCCAGGCTGAAACGGTCGGCAGGTTTTGCTGCCACTGCAGAACTCATAGCTGCGGCTATTTCTGCTGCTCCAGCTACACTGTTGATTTTCTTATTTGTGTGCGGCTGCTGTTTTTGTTGTCGGTGTTATTGCTGCTCTAATTGACGCAAATAGCTTTCCTCTAGGTTTCATGTATCGCCTGGTCGTATGATTTCCGATTTCTCATTCTGTTTTGGTGTAAAAAATACTACTCGTTAAAAATTGACGACATCTATGAATTTGAGTTGTTGAGCGATTGTTTTACTTTCACAATATTAGCAGCGAAAAGGCCTCAGTCGGTTGGTCGTTGGGCTGTTTCCTCTTCCATTGACAGGCTGGTGCCGTCGAGCTGTTTCTTTTCCATCAGTAGGGGCTGGTGCCGTTGGATTGCTCCTCCTCCATCAATAGTTTGGCCGACAGGCATTTCCTTCTCCAGCAGTAGGCTCACCGTCAAGGTGTTCCTCCTCCATCAGTGCGCTGGCCGACCAACTGCTTCTATTTTATCAGTAGGCTGACCGACGAGCTGTTCCTCCTCCATCATTAGGCTGGCCGACGAGCTGCTCCTACTCAATCAGTAGGCTGGCCGACGAGCTGCTCGTACTCAATCAGTAGGTTGGCCGACGAGCTGCTCCTACTCCATCATTAGGTTGGTCGACGAGCTGCTCCTACTCAATCAGTAGGCTGGTCGACGAACTGCTCGTACTCCATCATTAGGCTGGCCGACGAGCTGCTCCTACTCAGACAGTAGACTGGCAGACGGGCTGTTCCTCCTCCATCAGTAGGTAGGCTAACGGGTTGTTCCTCGTTCGTCAGCAGGATGGCCTACAAGCTGCTCCTACTCCATCAGTAGGCTGGCCAACGGGCTGTTCCTTCTCCATCAGTAGGCTGGCCAACGGGCTGTTCCTTCTCCATCAGTAGGCTGGTCGGGAAGTCGTGCGGCTCAACTCGCACTCCAGCAGAACTTAGTTGGCTCAACTTGAGAAGCCTCGAGTGGTGAGGACTGCCTGAGTGCAGCCAAGAGTTCGGGATTGGGGCGGGACCTGAAAGGGGGAGGGGAGAGGAGGTGGGGAACGGGAATGGAAGAGGGCGGCGTGAAGCAATGGTGTGGGGCGGGAACTGAGAGCGTGGAAGTAAATCGGGGACACGGAGCAGGAATTGGGACTGGGAGCGTGGGCGGGGACTAACAGCTGGATCAGGGGAATGAAACTGAGGCTGGGAGGGGAGTGGATTGAAGCAGGAATTGGAACGGGGACAAGGAGCAGGAGCGGGTTAGTGGAGCAGGGACTGTAAGCAGATGTGAGTGATCGGAGTAGAGTCTGGGAGATGGGGAATTGGAACGGTGACAGGAAGCAGAAGCTGGTACGTGGAACGGGATAAGGGAGCAGGAACGAAGGAGTGGAGCGATGACTGGGAGCAAATAGAGGATTGGAAGCAGGAGCAGCAACTGGGAGCCGGAGCGGGAACTGGTAGCAGGAGCGGCTTAGAAGAGCGGGGACTTGAAATAGGTGCCGAGACTGTGAGCACCTACTTCGAGTCCCCGCTTTGCTAAGCCGCGGAGACTTGGGAGCTGGAGCTGAGACTGTGAGCAAGAGCAGGCACTGGGAGCAGGAGCGGGGACTAGGAGCAGGGGCGGTGTCTGGGAACAGAAGCGCGGACTATGAGCGGGAGCTGGAACTGTGAACGGGGAATTGGAGCGGGGACTAAGAGCAAGAGTGGAGGCTGTAGAGCGGGGACTTGGAGCAAGAGCGATAACTGGGAGCAGGAGCGGAGGAGTGGAGCGGGGTAGTGAAGCGGTGACTGGGAGCAAGCGCGTTTCAACGTGACAAGCGTGTCTTTTAACTACTGAAAATGCAAAGATGATTTCTCAACGTGTCGACGATAAGTGTTCCTCTTTTGGGTAAATTGGTCGATTTTGACATCGTTCTCTTATGCATTACGCCAAAATCCTGTTTATATGAATTATTGCCGCAGATCAGTCCTCAATTAGGCCAGTTCTTTAATAAATTATTTGAGCACTTCACTGTTGTAGTCCCATAATGACCGATGATGACGGGGCCAGGCCGATACTTGCCTGTGCAGGGCCGACAGACGCTTGTCTGCTGGTGCCAGGCCGATACTAGCCTGCAGAGGACCGACAGACGCCTGTCTGCTGGTGCCAGGCCGATACTGGCCTGTGCAGGGCCGACAGACGCTTGTCTGCTGGTGCCAGGCCGATACTAGTCTGTGCAGGGCCGACAGACGCCTGTCTGCTGGTGCCAGGCCGATACTGGCCTGTGCAGGGCCGACCGACGCTTGTCTGCTGGTGCCAGGCCGACACTAGCCTGTACAGGACCGACAGACGCCTGTTTGCTGGTGCCAGGCCGATACTAGCCTGTACAGGACCGACAGACGCTTGTCTGCTGGTGCCAGGCCGATACTGGCCTGTGCAGGGCCGACAAACGCCTGTCTGCTGGTGCCAGGCCGATACTGGCCTGTTCAGGGCCGACAGACATTTGTCTGCTGGTGCCAGGCCGAGACTAGCCTGTACAGGACCGACAAACGCCTGTCTGCTGGTGCCAGGTCGATACTAGCCTGCACTGGACCAACAGACGTCTGTCTGCTGGTGTCAAGCCGATACTGGCCTGTGCAGGGCCGACAGACGCTTGTCTGCTGGTGCCAGGCCGATACTGGCCTGTGCAGGACCAACAGACGCTTGTCTGCTGGTGCCAGGCCGATACTGGCTTGAGAAGGGCCGACAGACGCTTGTCTGCTGGTGCCAGGCCGATCCTGGCCTGTGCAGGGCCGACAAACGCTTGTCTGCTGGTGCCAGGCCTATACTAGCCTGTACAGGACCGACAGACGCCTGTCTGCTGGTGCCAGACCGATACTAGCCTGTACAGGACCGACAGACGCATGTCTGCTAGTGTCAGGCTGATACTAGTTTGAAGAGGGCCAGCAGACGCCTGTCTGCCGATGCCAGGTCGATACTAGCCTGTACAGGGCCGACAAAGGCCTGTCTGCTGGTGCCTGGCCGATACAAGCCTGTACAGGGCCGATAGACGCCTGTCTTATGGTGTCATGCCGATACTAGCCTGTACAGGGCCGACAGAGGCCTGTCCGCTGATGCCAGGCCGATACAAGCCTGTACAGGACCGATAGATGCCTGTCGTATGGTGTCAGGCCGATACTAGTATGTACAGGTATGACAGAAGCCAGTCTGTTGGTGTAAGGTCGATACAAGCTTGTACAGGACCGATAGACGCCTGTCTTATGGTGTCAGGCCGATACTAGTCTGTACAAGGCCGACAGACGCCTGTTTGTTGGTGTCAGGCCGATACAAGCCTGTACAGGACCAATAGACGCCTGTCATATGGTGTCAGGCCGATACTAGTATGAACAGGGCCGACAGGGACCTGTCTGTTGGTGTCAGGCCAATACTAGCATGTAAAGGCTAGTATCTGCTGGGGCCAATGAAGGCATATCGAATAATGCATGCAAATATATTGTATCAAATATCAATTCCCAGGACGTTGACCCACCTGGCACCTCTCAATCAACCATCTTTGTTGAGCACTCCGATGCGTCTCTTCGCTGCCTATGATTGTATCCTCTTTAAAAAAAATGATTTCCAGAACAGTGGTGTATAAATAGGTTGAACAATTCACACTCACAATAAAAAAAATAGCGAACAAATAAAAGTAGACAACATTCGATAAATGATGAGCATCTCTAGCAAGTCAGTGATAAAAGTAAAAACACTTTATTTTCTCTTCTCCCCTGCCGCTTGCTATTCTCTGTAATAATCCCAATTCTACAATTCTCAATTCAATTACAACGCTTTTGATTACACCCGCTCTTGCACGGCGATGCCGTCATCACCAAAGCTGTTATCGTTTTTTATCGAAAAGGTCATTGAACAACATTCAGGGATCAGATTAAAATGGTTTAATTTATAGATTTTTTTCCTGTCGTGTGTATCCATCCGGTAGATTATCCACTAGTCCATCCAGTAGTGTCATGCAATAGTCCATCCAATAGTCCATCCAGTAGTCTCATGCAATAGTCCATCCACTAGTCCATCCAGTAGTGTCATGCAATAGTCCATCCACTAGTCCATCCAGTAGTGTCATGCAATAGTCCATCCAATAGTCCATCCAGTAGTCTCATGCAATAGTCCATCCACTAGTCCATCCAGTAGTGTCATGCAATAGTCCATCCACTAGTCCATCCAGTAGTGTCATGCAATAGTCCATCCAATAGTCCATCCAGTAGTCTCATGCAATAGTCCATCCACTAGTCCATCCAGTAGTGTCATGCAATAGTCCATCCACTAGTCCATCCAGTAGTGTCATGCAATAGTCCATCCAATAGTCCATCCAGTAGTCTCATGCAATAGTCCATCCACTAGTCCATCCAGTAGTGTCATGCAATAGTCCATCCAATAGTCCACCCAGTAGTCTCATGCAATAGTCCATCCACTAGTCCATCCAGTAGTGTCATGCAATAGTCCATCCACTAGTCCATCCAGTAGTCTCATGCAATAGTCCATCCAGTAGTCTCATGCAAATATCTTGCTAATGAAGTTTAAATAGTCTAAGACTGAAGTAGGTTTTCAGCCTAGTATGCCCACATTCATGATCTTTGTTTCGTTGTGTGCTAAATCTTGAGCGAAAGATGAGGGAATCACTCCATATTATTCGCCTCTTTTCTCTGCAAAATCCCTGTTTCTCCTTTATTTCGTGTTCTCCATACGTAGTATTATTCGCCAGACCCTGTGCTTGTCTCAAGGTAGGCCGTATAATGCCAAGCCCATTACTCCCCGCCCAATATTGGGCGGCTATCCCTCCCCGCCCATTCCTGTCATTAGGCTCTCCATTCCAACCGATAACTTATTTCCTCTCCTAAGAGCTTCGATCGAATTTTAATCAGTGTATTTCCTGGAGGGTCATTCCAAAGCCTAGGCTGGGAATGGTTCCCAGGAGGCTGTGATTACTGGGGACTGGGAATGGTCGGTAATAGCTACGGTGCCTTTGATTACTGGGCACTGGGATGGTCTGTAATGGCTACGGTACTGGGGTCGGGGTGTATGGAGAAGAGGGCAATAGATTGAGCATTTAAGTTACCTGTCTCGACAGACTCACTCAACTCCACCCGTTAGGTGATTCTTTAATTATAAACAGTTAGTTACCAGGAGTTACTGTTGATCACGACTGTCTACTGATTAGTAGAGTTAGTGGATGCGAGTTGCGGTCTTCTATTTGTTGCACTCCAAAAAGTTGACACCATTTGTACATTTTATAACGTATGAGCGTTGCTATCAACTCTGTTATCAATTTAGAATGAGGTCGGTTCATATCTTCCTGAATTTCATGACTGAAACTTGACTCGGCATGCAGATTCGTTTCAAACAATGTATGGGCTGAGATTTTTTTAGGATAGTTCAATAATGCGCAATAAAGAGCCCCACGATTGTAGGCCGGAGCCCCATAATGCGCAATGAAGAGCCCCACGATAGTAGGCCGGAGCCCCATAATGCGCAGTAAAAACCCCACGATAGTGAACCGAAGCCTCATAATGCACAATAAAGACCCCACGACTGTAGGCCGGAGCCCCGTGATGCGCAATAAAGAGCCCCACGATAGTAGGCCGGAGCCCCAAAATGCGCAATAAAGAGCCCCACGATAGTAGGCCGGAGCGCCATAATGCGCAACAAAGAATTCCACGATAGTGAGCCGGAGCCCTATAATGCGCAATAAAGAGCCCCACAACTTTGGGCCAGAGCCCCATAATACGCAATAAAGAGCCACACGACTGTAGGCCGGAGCCCCATAATGCGCAATAAAGAGCCCCACGATAGTAGGCCGGAGCCCCATAATGCGCAGTAAAGAGCCCAACGATAGTAGGCCGGAGCCCCATAATGCGCAATTAAGAGCCCCACAATAGTAGGCCGGAGCGCCATAATGCGCAATAAAGAGCCCCACGATAGTAGGCCGGAACCCCATAATGCGCAATAAAGAGCCCCACGACAGGAGGCCAGAGCCCCATAAGGCGCAATAAAGAGCCCCACGATAGTAGGCCGGAGCCCCATAATGCGCAATAAAGGGCCCCACGTTAGTAGGCCGGAGCCCATAATGCGCATAAAAGAGCTTCACGATAGTAGGCCGGAGCCCCATGATGCGCAATAAAGAGCCCCACGATAGTAGGCCGGAGCCCCATAATGCGCAATAAAGATCCCCACGATAGTAGGCCGGAGCCCCATATTGCGCAATAAAGAGCCCCATGACAGTAGGTCGGAGCCCCATAATGCGCAATAAAGAGCCACACGACTGTAGGCCGGAACCCCATAATGCGCAATAAAGATCCTCACGATAGTAGGCTGGAACCCCATAATGTGCAATAAAGAGCCCCACGATTTTAGGCCGGAGCCCCATGACACGCAATAAAGAGCCCCACGACTGTAAGCCGGCGCCCCATAGTGTGCAATAAAGAGCCCCACGATAGTAGGCCAGAGCGCCATAATGCGTAATAAAAAGCCCCACGAAAGTAGGCCGGAGCCCCATAATGCGCAATAAAGAGCCCCACGATAGTAGGTCGGAGCCCCATAATGCGCAATAAAGAGCCCCACGACTGTAGCCGGAACTCCATAATGCGTAATAAAGAGCCCTATGATTTTAGGCCGGAGCCCCATAATGCGCAATAAAGAACCCCACGATAGTGGGCCGGAGCCCCATAATACACAATAAAAGGCCCCACGACTGTAGGCCGGAACCCCATAATGCGCAATAAAGAGCCCCACGATAGTAGGCCGGAGCCCCATAATGCGCAATAAAGAGCCCCACGATAGTAGGCCGGAGCCCCATAATGCGCAATAAAGATCCCCACGATAGTAGGCCGGAGCCCCATAGTGCGCAATGAAGAGCCCCACGACTGTAGGCCGGAACCCCATAATGCGTAATAAAGAGCCCTACGATTTTAGGCCGGAGCCCCATAATGCGCAGTAAAGAACCCCACGATAGTGGGCCGGAGCCCCATAATACACAATAAAAAGCCCCACGACTGTAGGCGTGAGCCCCATAATGCGCAATAAAGAGCCCCACGATAGTAGGCCGGACTTAACTAAAAAAAAAAACTCTGTTTTTCCCATGTGGAGTGGAATTTAACTTTACATAAAAATTCTCACGTTATTATGCCTGGACAAATCTTCTTGATGAATAACATCAATTAAATTACCGATGAGTTCAAATATCGAGCAAATGATGAACGTTAAAGATTTTTCCTAATCTTCCATCATGGCCGATGGGTTAGCGTATCCGACTACAGTGTCAGCCTCTGGTGCTAATGTCGCGAGTTCGAGCCTCGAATGAACACGGCGGTCTTGTGACTGGGTGATTGAGTGCCTCTCCGCTCTGTATCAGCCCAACTTAGCCACCCTCCTAATAAGGGGTAAAGGGCTGTATGTCTGTCTATACATAAACGAATTTTCTTTCGCAACTGTACGTACACCAAACAAACAATTGTAACTTAATCCACGGATATACAGCGACAAATTTAATTTACTTCGCATGTTGAGGGATTCTGCTGGAACAAAGGTGAATAAACGGTGAACTGATGTGCTGGGCACGCCGGCTTATATGCGTGTATACGTATGTATAAGTGTGTATATGTGTGTATAGGTGTGCATATGTGTGTATAAGTGTGTATAGGAATGGAAAGAAATGAGTAGATGAAAAGAGACCACATCATTGGAAAAACATAGAGATTGGTATTTATATATTTATGTACTGTGTGCAAGCATCACCGGCTCTCATGTATCCCGACGATACTTAGCTATGAGGATTGCAACGTAGCCTTGTGCCCTGTGGTTCTGAGGGTGTTTGGAAGGAAGTATTCATATACACACAGAAGTCTTTGGATAGGTCACGAGTCTCTATTTGGGCTTGCTGTCCGTACACAAATACATCTTGTTTTATGGTTCCTGAAATCCCAACGAATGATTCCTGACATCCCAACGAATGGTTCCCGCCATCCCAACGATTGGTTTCTGACATCCAAATGAATGGTTCCTGACATCCCAACGGATGTTTCCTGACATCCCATCGAATGATTCTTGACGTCTCAATGAATGGTTCTTGACTTTCCAACGAAATGTTCCTGACGTCCCAACCAATAGTTCCTGACGTCCCAACAAATGGTTCCTGACGTCCCAATGAATGGTTAATGACGTCCCAATGAATGGTTCCTGATGTCCCAACGAATGGTTCCTGACGTCCCAATGAATGGTTCCTGACATCCCCTACGAATGGTTCCTGACGAACTAATGGTTTCTGACATCCCAACGAATGGTTCCTGACGTCCCAACGAATGGTTCCTGACGTCCCAACCAATGATTCCTGATGTCCCAACGAATGGTTCCTGACGTCCGAATGAATGGTTCCTGACGTTCCAACGAATGGTCCCTGATGTCCCAACGAATTGTTCCTGACGTCCCAACGAATGGTTCCTGAGGTCCCAATGAATGGTTCCTGACATCCCAACGAATGGTTCCTGACATCCCAACGAATGGTTCCTGATGTCCCAACGAATGGTTCCTGACTTCCCAACGAATGGTTTCTGACGTCTTAACGAATGTTTCCTGACATCCCAACGATTGGTTTCTGACGTCCCAACGAATGGTTCCTGACATCCCAACGAATGGTTTCTGACGTTTCAACGAATGATTCCTGACTTCCCAACGAAAGGTTCCTGACGTCCCAACGAATAATTCCAGACTTCCAACGAATGGTTCCTGACGTCCTAACGAATGTTTCCTGGCATCCCAACGAATGGTTTTTGACGTCCCAACGAATGGTTCCTGATATCCCTACGAATGGTTCCTGACGTCCTAACGAATGATTCCTGACTTCCCCACAAATGGTTCCTGACGTCCCAACGTGTGGTTCCTGACTTCCCAACAAATGGTTCCTGACGTCCTTACGAATGGTTCCTGAGGTCCCAACGAATGGTTCCTGATATCCCAACGAATGGTTCCTGACATCCCAAAGAATGGTTCCTTACGTCCCAACGAATGGTTCCTGACTTCCCAACGAATGATTCCTGACTTCCCGACAAATGGTTCCTGACATCCCAACGAATGGTTTTTGACGTCCCAACGAATGGTTCCTGACATCCCAACGAATGGTTCCTGACGTCCCAACGATTGATTCCTGACTTCCCAACGAATGGTTCCTGACGTCCCAACGAATGGTCCCTGACTTTCCAACGAATGGTTCCTGACGTCCTAACGAATGTTTCCTGACATCCCAACGAATGGTTTCTTACGTCCCAACAAATAGTTCCTGACATCCCTACGAATGGTTCCTGACGTCCCAACGAAGGATTCCTGACTTCCCAACGAATGGTTCCTGACGTCCCAACAAATGGTTCCTGACATCCCAATGAATGGTTTCTGACGTCCCAACGAGTAGTTCCTGACGTTTCAACGATTGGTTTCTGACATTTCAACGATTGGTTTCTGACGTCCCAACGAATGGTTCCTGACATCCCAACGAATGGTTTCTGACGTCCCAACGAATGATTCCTGACTTCCCAACGAATGGTTCCTGACGTCCCAATGAACGGCTCCTGACATCCCAACGAATGGTTTCTGACGTCCCAACGAATGGTTCCTGACGTCCGAATGAATGGTTCCTGACGTCCCAACGAATGGTCCCTGACGTCCCAACGAATTGTTCCTGATGTATCTACGAATGGTTCCTGAGGTCCCAACGAATGGTTCCTGGCATCCCAACGAATGGTTCCTGACATCCCAACAAATGGTTCCTGATGTCCCAAAGAATGGTTCCTGACTCCCCAACGAAAGGTTCCTGACGTCTTAACGAATGTTTCCTGACATCCCAATGATTGGTTTCTGACGTCCCAACGAATGGTTCCTGCCATCCCAACGAATGGTTTCTGACGTCCCAACGAATGATTCCTGACTTCCCAACGAAAGGTTCCTGACGTCCCAACGAATGGTTCCAGACTTCCCAACGAATGGTTCCTGACGTCCTAACGAATGGTTCCTGACATCCCAACGAATGGTTTCTGACGTCCCACCGAATGGTTCCTGACATCCGTACAAATGGTTTCTGACGTCCCAACGAATGATTCCTGACTTCCCAACGATTGGTTCCTGACGTCCCAACGAATGGTTCCTGACATCCCAAAGGATGGTTCCTGACGTCACAACGAATGGTTCCTGACTTCCCAACGAATGGTTCCTGACGTCTTAACGAATGTTTCCTGACATCCCAACGAATGTTTTCTGACGTCCCAACGAATGGTTCCTGACATCCCAACGAATGGTTCCTGACGTCCCAACGAATGATTCCTGACTTCCCAACGAATGGTTCCTGATGTCTTAACGAATGTTTCCTGACATCCCAACGAATGGTTTCTGACGTCCCAACGAATGGTTCCTGACATCCCAACGAATGGTTCCTGACGTCCCAACGAATGATTCCTGACTTCCCAACAAATGGTTCCTGACGTCCCAATGAATGGTTCCTGACATCCCAACGAATTGTTCCTAACGTCCCAACGAATGGTTCCTGACTTCCCAACGAATAGTTCCTGGCGTCCCAACGAATACTTCCTGAAGTCCCAACGAATGGTTCCTGACGTCCAAACGAATGGTTCCTGACTCCCAACGAATGGTTCCTGACGTCCCAACAATCACAGAGACGAATTAAAAGTTTTTCGACAACTTTGCCTTTCCAAAGAGATTCTAAATTATTTCTGTATGAATATTTTTAAATTTTGTTCAAATGTATTACGGATGGCAACCCTTCTCTTAGGTCACTTGCTGGTTGTTTCCTACCTTTCCTCAAATTGATCTATCATAGTGAATTGCAACTTTTTCAGGTAGAGTTGGGGAATTTTATTTCCCACTTTCAGGAACATATGAAAACGAAAATTACATCGTCACGTAACGATTGGGAATCTCTTCTCATATGCTTCTTTAAATATGGCAGGGAGGATCGCATAGGCTTGTATGGCAGGGGCTTTCTAACACAAATAGACCCACACATAAACAAGTGTTGCTAGTCAATGTCGATTAGATTAGATTACATAGGAGTAAGGAAACGAAGCGAGCAAAAGTGCTCATGTCGAGTTGATCCTACCAAGGAAAAGTGGGGAATAGTCAAAGAAGCACACATGCAGGAAAAGGAAGGTTGTAAGGATTATGGGATAAAGGCTAGTGAAGAAGTGGAGAAAGGAAGAGAAACGTCGTAGATGGTCGCATCTGACTGCTTTGTTTAAAGCAGTGCTTCAGTCTAGGAGAGACACGCCTCTACCCATCAACGGGCTCATACTTTTTTCCGAGTGCATACCGTTTTGCTTGTCCCAGAGGTTGGGGTCATGAGGCCCCTACCTTGGTATTGTGTTACAAGATTTTGAAAACTAAAATGCAAAATTTGAAGTGAACCAGGCGAAGTAACTTGGACAGTAATCCTCCACCAAGTGTAGATAAGAATAAATCTTCTGTAAACTTGGGGCTCCTTCCTCAATGGGCTAATTGCGGCACATCAAGGTGAGACGTCGGAGTGACCTCTCCTAGGAGTAGATCTACCCTTGTTAGCTCATGAGTCTAAATCGAGATAGACATTCAAAACACGAAATTTTGATGATTGAAAAAATTGATTTGCAACATACCCAGTTACTTGGTAGTGGTCCTCCTCAAGTGCTCAGAAGACTAAGTCTTCTGTGCACTCTTGGTTTCTTCAAGAGCATTTGGCATTACGAGACGAGAAGTCAGAGGGACATCTCCAACAAATAGAGTTGCATATAGCTGCTCCTGAGTTTTAATCAAAATAAACTGCAGCAACATGTAAATTTTGAAAATAGATAACACAGAGATTATTTGAAGCGGCATAACCCATTTCAATTATTCGAAGAGGCATAACCTACTTCAAGTAATCGAAGAAGCATAACGTACTTCAATTAATCAAAGAGGCATAACCTACTTCAAATAATCGAAGAGGCCTAACGTACTTCAATTAATCGAAGAGGCATAACGTACTTCAATGAATCAAAGAGGCATAACGTACTTCAATTAATCGAAGAGGCATAACGTACTTCAATTAATCGAAGAGGCATAACGTACTTCAATTAATCGAAGAGGCATAACGTACTTCAATTAATGGAAGAGGCATAACGTACTTCAATTAATCGAAGAGGCATAACGTACTTCAATTTAGAAAATAACACACACAGAAGTGCCATCGTGTCGACAACAGGCCCTCTCAGTGGAGTACTCTGTTGTCCCAACAATGGTAATCTCCATGTTAGGCGTGACGACGGCTCAAACACCTGTGGACATACAAACTTTAAACGGCAGATTAAAGTCTTCGTGTCGCTCTGCTCCCTGCAACACTGGGTCTCGCCCAGGGTCTGTGCTGCAGGAAAGAGGACTGTTAGTCCTCCTCGCTGCGCGGTCTCGCCCAGGGACTGTGCTGCAGGAAAGAGGACTGTTAGTCCTCCTCGCTGCGCGGTCTCGCCCAGGGACTGTGCTGCAGGAAAGAGGACTGTTAGTCCTCCTCGCTGCGCGGTCTCGCCCAGGGTCTGTGCTGCAGGAAAGAGGACTGTTAGTCCTCCTCGCTGCGCGGTCTCGCCCAGGGACTGTGCTGCAGGAAAGAGGACTGTTAGTCCTCCTCGCTGCG
>SDVV010022724.1:0-12890 GCA_016164225.1 Gammarus roeselii | reverse complement strand
TATATGAGGCGGCTAACTTAAACTTCTTACAACGTGAGAAGTTTACGGCAAATTAACAACACGTTGTAATCGGATAAGTTGAGCATAAAGTTTGAACCTAGAGCGAAACAATCTGGGAACTTACTCATCTTGAAAGGCTGTTCTGTGCAAACTTGAAAATGAACTATCTTCTGGAGCATTATGTCGGTCAGCAGGGATTTTGTGCTTGAAAAAGGTTCCGAAGAAAGTTAGTTGTTAAAAAGAACGAGCCCTTAACTCAATCAGTTTCAGGCAATTGCATTTGCTAACAGAAGATTTAATAGGTCAGGTTTTGGAGAGAGGGAGACAATATTTTCATGTGAATGTACATGCATACCTATTTAAGTATTATATTATAAATATTTGATTTAAAACCCGACTTTTGTCATAGAAATAGAGCCGTAAACTGACATTCCTAACAGCATTGGTCGTTTTCAGGAATAAGTTCCAGGAATAAGTTTAATTCATCGCAAGGCCTCCATTCCGCTCAACCAATTGCTGCACAGCCTAAACAAAATATGCAGGAAGTTAAAATTATAGGCAAATTGGCAAATTAGGCTCTAACTTCGCTGCTTCCATAGCTTTGTCGTGAAAGAAGTGGAGAGGAGCAGTTCCAGCATGAATTGGAGCACCCGCAACGCGTTGTGTTTTTGTAAGTTCAGTATTAACTGTGGAGAACTATTGGGGGTCATTTGTTAATACAGAGTTATGCAGGTAGGCCTGTTGGATATTGTACTTCATTCTTCATATACTTCAACACAAGATTTTAATTTGTATGTGTCAAAAAATGCCGTACTGAAAATACTCTCATTTGATTTGAACGGTCAATCGACGTTCAGTGATGATCTGATAATCCATTCCTGCAGATGATAAACATCGTTCACATTTCCCGTAAAGGTGGCAAACGTCACAATATTGGAAAAAAAAATAATGAGCATGCGGACAAATTTGATGGAATGTGGAATGAGAACAACAAATTGATTATTCGTTTGGATCGACTGAGGCTCTTACACGAACGAATAGAAGCTTAGTCGTACGAGGTGGTATTGTTAGTTTATGGACAAATGAATTCGATAACAATTACCATGTTCTGGTATGTGCCACGGTGTAATTCGATAACAATTACCATGTTCTGGTATCTGCCACGCTGTAACTCGATAACAATTACCATGTCCTGGTATATGCCCCGGTGTGATCGAATATTGCGAAATTGATGTTTGCTATAGCATACCCAGAATCTACAAGTAAAAAAGCGGATCTCCCAATAATTTTATTGAAACTAGACCTAATGCATGTTAAGAAAATAAATATTATATAAAATTGTTTCGTTCGAATCATTTAACGTATCAGTTCTTCAAAAACAATACATATGAATTAGTAGTTTGTTGAGTGAACCTACACCAAGAGTTTCCATGAACAATGAAATTCAATTCATGTCTCATTCATGATCTTTTCTAAAGTATATATTCAGGTTTATTTATGTTGAATGATAATACATTTTTGCTCCCTTGATGTATATTTTTGTGTACAGCAGAAAGCAAAGCTATTCACGCTTCATGGAAGAATAAATTTAGTCGGCTCAGGAAGTTTTTGAAGGTTACAACCACTTCAGCAGGAAGGCGCTTATCCACATGCGAAGGCAGTCCCATGTTCAGACAAATTGAGTAACGAAAAGAAAACAGGATTTCCTTATGACAGATATCAAATGCAAACAAGAATATTAAATTGAAACTCGCTGCATATTTTACTTCGCAGCTTGCATTGTACAGCGTTATGCAGCATTAAATGCAGCAATTTATTCACAATGGAATGGACCGTTTCTCAACAACTTGTGCCGAAAAAAAGTTGAATGATATTACTCTTTGTCGTGAAGTGTTGGGGTTCAGAAGAGGAGATCGGTGAAGGCTAGTGGCGAGGCAATGCCTGGAACCAGCAAGTTTAGCATCAATTTATAGTTAATAATAAACTGGAATGTTGTGGAATAACATCTAAATGTTATAATTGCCTTTTCTAAATAAATCAATGGGATGACGGTGTTAAATTCTCGTAAAATTATGTACACTAAATAAAATCTGTATTCTTCATGTCAATGTTGAGGCTCTCACGTAAGGTGTCCACAGAACAAGCCGTTAACAGCAGACAAGCGCATCAATTTAGTGTAATCTACCTACCATTACTAGTCGAGCAATGATCCTTTATTACGGGGGAACAAATATTACTCATATGATAAGCTTTTGTCTAATTGCAGTTAAAAATATATATCGGTTTTATACGAGCAAGGGCTTAAGGCTACTTTCTAGTCCGAAGCAAAACGTACGCACACCGCAGCCTTGACAAAGTGTTGAAGCTCATGAGACTTCCCGACAATATCCAGAGTTGAAACTGCCTCTGGAAAGACTCCGGGAATTGGTACAAAACGGGGTGCCAAACTGTGGCAGGATCAACTCGGGAACGGATAACAAGGGAGCAAAGATCAGCATAAAAACAAGCAAAGGGGTTCAATATAACCATTTTTGAACAGCAACAAGTTGGTGAACATGAATATATTTAAAAAGTGAATATATTGGAAACGTATGTTCAAAATGTATCGATGCCTGATCCGTCGGCTTGTAGGCGAGGTCACGAACTTTGCAGTCATTGGGACATATTGGTTATGGTGGTGGGTTCCGTGCTTGAACAAAAAAGCAAGCACGAAGCGGAAACGGTCATGGAGCGGGTCTTCATTGACCAAATTGAAATCTAGAATCTGGTTGCTTAAATTTCCACGCTCAGAACTGCTCACAAACTACGTGCCTTGCAGCCAAGTGTTAACACAAATAATTCGGCTCTGGTAAGTGTTTGTCAAACGTCAAATCAAGTTTGCAAGGAAAACATGAAACGATGAGTCTGGTAAGCAAATATGGGCACAAGCGATGTCTCTCGCAGATAGGAATGAAATACGTGGCTTATAGGAAGCAGTGATTTAATCCATTTACTCCACTGAGTTTGTTAACAAAATGGTTGATAGTTCACATTGAAACCAAATTCATGGACAATTAACGGGTATCCACTGCAATTCTGTTCATACAAATTCTATGGAACCTGATATCCAAGATGGAGTCCGAATCCTTCATTTCATTCTGAATAGTATTCGTAGTTAGAAGTGTATAGACATTTTTCTGGTCAATTCGTGTTTCCTTCATCTTCTCTTGTTATTATGCCTAACCGTCTGGTTTCATTTTCCCAACCATCTTTCGACTCTTTTCTTACTCTCAATCTTGGAAACAGTAGAATAATAAGCATTGGACGTGCTCTTAGGAGGACGGTATTACCTCTGTTGGGTTGTTGTTGATCATTTCTATGCATTGTATTCTTTTGAAATCATCGAAAGAACAGTACGATGGATTTTTTTTGGATTGGATTCAATTGTCTAAGTTTTTTTCTAGCCTGAACATTGTTAAATACTTAATTTCCCCTGGTGTTTGTTAGAGAAGATGAGGTTACTAGTCTGCGACTTCTTTTTGATGACACTTCAGGAGAGAGAATATACCAACAATAACGTTGGGAGAAATGTATGTGGACAGGACTTCAGGACTTTTCATTACTGAATTGGATTTGTTTTTCTCAATTACATTTATAAAAACTTTGATAGTTGCGATTCTGGCACTTGTGAACATGAGTCTTCCTCTCATGGCCAGCCCGCCAGACCATGTCTTCCTCCCATGACCAGCCCGCCAGACCATGCCTTCCTCTCATGGCCAGCCCGCCAGACCATGCCTTCCTTTCATGGCCAGCCCGCCAGACCATGCACCAGTCCCATTGCTAGTTCCGAAGTTGGCGTCTGCTGCTTTGAGATCAAAGAGAGGAATGCCAATTGAATGAACACCACTTTATTCTGTTGATCAATTATCTTGTTTATATTCAGTTTATCTCCATAGCAGAGTATATCACGTCGCAGAAGAAACTATATGAATGTCTATTTACATGTGTCTTAGATGTTTGTTCATAGTTAGTACGAAAAGCTTTCATTGATTTGCACTACTTAATCTATTATTAAGAAATAACTAAATGATCTACTAAACAAGAACTGTTTTCCAATTAATGCATCAACTCGCTGGAACATGAGTTCATGTTTAACAAAGCTCTGGATTACTGGTTTCGGAGCAATTTATTTATCAATAATGCTAGATTTGTTATATAATTAATCGGAGCTATTCAATTACAGTTAAACCTGTTCAGTGCTCACGCCAACGCGCATTGCGATATTTGTTAGTTAGTATTGGTTATTCCAACCTTACATTTATTCATGCCCTACCAAGTTTTGAATCATGTAACAAGCTAATAAGAAGCAAAAATATGTGACCATATCAGAAACTAAAACATTTAATATTTCTACAATGTGGTGGAGTTGTAGTATCCTTAAATCGATTGCCATGCCTCATGCAATCGATTCAACGCTTGTAAATGCAAACAATAATCAATCCTAATTTTCTTCTGTAGTTTTGGTTTGTCTTCTAGCTAGCTGGTCACAGAGCATCCGTATCCATGCCAGTAAACCGATACAGATAACGATACAGACACAGACGCAAGGCCGAATCCCTCAGAAGGAGACTGGCCGACAAATCGACGCACCTCACACTCTTTTAAACACTCATGCGCACAACAAAACATCCTATGAAGACTCCAGCAGGGACCCTTCACCACACAGTTCGGGACAGGAGTGAAATCCGAAATCAGTGTTAGTAACAGGGTCCGACAGCTTTCAACGGTTTACGCTTGCTGCTTCATATTATCTGGGCCACCTCCACTCACGTCCATCCCGCTTCTCAATGACACGCCAAGCGCAGGAAAGCTCAACAAGGCCGCGTTAGAACTCATCTATTCACTATAATTCTTTATTCACTTGCGTGCTCTCTTGCTCTCTAGAACCTGATTCACGCTATCCATCCAAATTTCACTCATCCTCTGGGCCTACGCCCTCTCACCTCCGCTTCCATGGCTCTCTTCTCACAACATGTACCCACGGCAACTCAGGGCAAATGAATCTACACTGTCCTTTCCAATTTCCTCACCATGATCACAATAATTCGAATAATGTCATTATTGGTTCTGTCCGTCGGTGTCTCACCGGCACCAGGTCTCATGCATTTCTCCTCGACCTCTCTTCCTGATCTGAACCCCGTTCAGCACATTTGGGACCCTTCTTTCGCTTCCATACCCAGAGTCCTCACTAGACTTGTCAGTGAACCCAGCACATGGAACTTTCCGTCTATAGCTTTCACCTCCGTGTGCAGATGTCCTGCCTGCTCCAGAAGCGAGCCCAGGTTCTCAGAACACTGCACATCCGGCCATTACCTGTCCATTTAGGCGGACATTGATTTCGCTGCTATCAACAATTAGCGAACACCTCGTTACTCTACTACATACACTATAACTAGCAGCTATCTCTTCGGTCACACTCTTCCAAGCCTAATCACTAGACAACACAGCCTATCCTCTGGATCGGATTCCATGCCGTATTCGCAGCAAACTGCTATTAACTCAACATCAATATCTGTTCATTCGATACAAATAACTCAAAAACACGACCCAATACACTCGCGTTCCCTTCTTGGTCACTCCACCCACGTAGAGATTGAATAGCCAGGACCTTTTTTTTGGACCTTTTTTTAAATTAGCGCTTGCTCCAGAGGAGCCCACCACTCTCCATATCGCCTCATTGTCAACCCAGAACACAGCTTTTCCCTCAATCCCTCACAGCAACACAGCAACACACTGTTGTGTGTTGCTATGCATAAGCGTGAATGACACATCAACAGTTGTGCTTGGAAGGGTATGGCAGTGTGTCAAATCCACACTGTTATGTGTGTCTGTACATGGGCGCAAATTACGTGTTCACACTGTTGAGCAATACTGTGTATGAGCGTGCATGATTATTCTTCGTTGTTGCGTGTTCTGTGAATGAGCGTGAATAACACTTCCACACTCAAATATGTTGCCGTGTATGAGCGCGAATGACGCGTCCACACCGTTGTGTGATGCTGTGTATGAGCCTGATTGACACTCCCTGCGTTGTGTGATGTTTAGTGTGTAAGGGTATGACACTTCCACACTGTTACGTGTTAATATGTATGAGCATGAAGGACACTCCCAATCTGGTGTGTATTCCTATGTATGATTGTTATTGACACTAAGCGACTATTGTTTGTTGCTGGGTTTGAGGATGTATGAAGCATCCAAACTGTTGAGTGTTGGTGTGGATGAGCGATAAGGATTTGCACATTGTCCTGTGTTATTGTGTATGAGCTGAAGGAGTGTCACACTGTTGTGTGTTGGTGCGTATGAGCGTGAATGGTACTTCCTTATTGTCTGTTGAGAACGTGCTAATCGTGGGCTGCTCCCGCCAGACTGTCAGCGAACTATAAAGAAAGCACCTTTTGTTTGTAAAGGCTTTGACGACAACAGTGCACGGACTGATATCAATTCATTTGATACATTATTCGATTATATATATATATATTTTTTTTTCTAATTAGCTGTGTTTAATTACTAAATTCGCTTATAATATCATTCAAAAATTTTGTCATAGTGTCATCTACCCTTTTTTTTTTCCTCATGACTGATTTATTTAGGATCGATACCAGATCATGATATTCCGTGAGGGAATAGTTTCTGTGGGCTAATCTGCATTTGGTTGGACTACTGCATGGTTATGCACCCCAAACAAATGCTAAAATTCTCCAGATATACATGTCTGTTTAGTTGATTTTGCACTATTCTTTCCAAGAATATTAAATTTTTCTCGTTTTATATCAACACTGTCATTACATTTTAATCTATTTTCAATATTTATCATATTGTCAATTCATGAAAGAGCCAATAAATATTTTGAAATATTCCTGTAGTCCAAGTACAGCTAGTCGCGCACACGGACAGTTAATCACCAGAGGACCGACTTATCCCGTGTTCATGCTATTCTACATGCTTATAACGACACCGACTTATTCCGTGTTCATGCTGTTCGACATGCTTATAACGACACCGACTTATTCCGTGTTCATGCTGTTCGACATGCTTATAACGACACCGACTTATTCCGTGTTCATGCTATTCGACATGCTTATAACGACACCGACTTATTCCGTGTTCATGCTATTCGACATGCTTATAACGACACCGACTTATTCCGTGTTCATGCTATTCGACATGCTTATAACGACACCGACTTATTCCGTGTTCATGTTATTGGACATGCTTATAACGACACCGACTTATTCCGTGTTCATGTTATTCGACATGCTCATAACGACACCGACTTATTCCGTGTTCATGCTATTCGACATGCTTATAACGACACCGACTTATTCCGTGTTCATGCTATTCGACATGCTCATAACGACACCGACTTATTCCGTGTTCATGCTATTCGACATGCTTATAACGACACCGACTTATTCCGTGTTCATGCTATTCGACATGCTCATAACGACACACGTGAAAATATTTGAGACGTTAATGGAATTGATTTGCTTTCGCTCTATTTTGACGAGTGTCACTGAAATCTGAATCTGTTCCCGCATTTGCTCATTTGTGTGGATGTTTTGACAGGGTATCACTTTTTGATAACCAATTATTGTAACGAATGATTTAAGACTCGAATTGCTGAGCAAATTATCTCAATCAAAAATGTTCCATCGTGGTTTTACTACGTAGTAAGGTGATGTGCTTCATTAACAATATAATAACCTTACTCTAACTCGAAACATTACCGGAATTCAAACATTTTACACGATTCCTGAAAAGATTCCTGGATACAATTTTGTTGACGAATATTAATTTATTGCACCAAAAGCTCACATGCGATGATGGGAAGGAAAGTTCTCCATAAGAAGTTGTCTTCAGTGATCATCGTCTGGAATGCAGTACAAGAGCAGTAATCTTGCATGTGGCGTCGTCATCCGTGTTTTTTTTGCCGGTCTTCATATCATTACTTGTTTTATTTAGCTTGACGGTGCAAAAAAAAAACTCTATCAACAAAGCGAGGAAGATACTAAAGACTTCAACACTGAAAAGATGCCACCGCTGAAGATATTTGAAATTGTTAATGGTTGTCTCTTCCTTCTACGTGGTGTTCGTTAGTTCGAACGTGAAATAATTCGTGAGCAAAAAACCTGTGATACAAATAATAACATATATTATCATAAATAGACATTGCATTATAACGAGTTTTATCAATTCCGGTCTTAATTAGGAAATCGACTACTAAGATCTCGTCCACGCGCTGCCCGGAACACATCTGAGAATAATTTTTTTCTATGCCTCAACCGGTACCTTTCCTCGGTGGAGTGAGCCGCGACTTGCAGGTGTCGGTATTTGCAATAAATCTCTAACTGACAAGCTGATTTATATCCCTCGTGAGAGCTGCATTGGCGCTCTGTAAGGAATTGTCGGGCACAATAAAAGGATTTTTAACACAAGCAACATTCGTGCCCGGGTTGGTAATTTTGGCCAAATAAGGAGTTTCCAAGGCGAGTCCCATTGGTGATAAGGAAAGATCGGCCTAATTAATTAACCCATCTCTTATAGTTTATTGATGGTATCCAATTAATCATCATTTTCTCATTAGATATGGCTGTCGTGTTTCTAGCAAACTATTTTGGATATGGAACGTTTGTTTGAAATCCGGTCGACTAATCTGCATAAAGATCTGGCGCAGTTCGTGAGATTTTTTTTTCTACCGATTCAGAAAAGTATTCATTCCACACGGTGTTAGGTCATAAGACGATATATGGTTCCTCTTAAGTCCCAATTATTCAATGATGTGAGATGACTGAGTTTTTCATGTTATTATCTCTTCTTTCATGCCTATTATCTAGCGGTGATTTCTTTTAAATTGTATATTCTATTATAACAGAAGCCTAGCAATAATTTTATATTTATTTCAATCATGTGAGTCGACCATCGCCGATGTGCTCGTCGGAGCAGGTTGCCTTCAGGTCACTTCCACACCTCGAACGATTAAAATTCCAGATACATACATTTATTTCGATTTAGGACATAATTTTCTTTCGTCTTGTTTCTTTTCATGCATTTAATAAATAAAATTTTCTAGGGTTACAGGATATCCAGTGGGAGAAGAAGATACCTTCTTAAGTTGTTCAGTTCTACCAGTTATGTATAAGACGTCTGCCAATAAATATTGTACATAGTCCACCACACGAGAACACAAAAAATATAGCTAAGCAATGCCTATAACGTTGGCAATGGTTTCCGGTGAGGACTAAAGGAAAAAGGTTCGATAATATAGCCCATAAATATGCTCGTAACAAGCCAGTTATTCCTTAATAAATCTAGTGATGGTAAACACTGTGTTTAACTAAAACAAACAAACACTGATGCAATAAATGTGATCAAACAAGCTTGAACATCTCTGATAATGCTGGTCGATGGTCAAAGCGCTGGCGTTATTCTGCGGACCTTACCGCGATCATTATTGATGATGGGGACAAATCGGAAGCTGCGTTTATATAATATCCCTGAGCTTTCGGATAACACAGAAATCCGGAGTTGTACTTGTTTATGACTGACTATTAATCTCGTTCAGTGTTTAAATATTTATTCATGACAACAATTTAGCACATTCTTTACCAGAATGTTCCGAATTTAGATAGGCTATTATCTACTGTTAACTGCTGCTATGCTACGTCGAGAGAGCACATTTCCTGGTCTATTTTCATTCATATTTTTCACTCTTATTCATAAAATGCATCATCAAATTTGATCTAATTTGCCCATCCTAAAAACACCTAAACCAAAACAGCAAGACGATAGTACATGAATCTTTCCAATACATGCCATCTAGGCCCTTTTGTTAGTCATTGGATGAATATAGGACAGATGCTGAGCTGAGAAGCAAAGTTGCGTATCTAAATCGGCAGTTCAATGTTATCCCTACGAGAACGATAATACAGCTATACCATTTTGCTTCTCAGCTGTTTATTTGACAATCGTACCAAAAAAAATATCATTTGTTAATACGTGAACCGTAGAAGAAGGCTAGTCGAGATGTTACAGTTTGTTGTGGTGTACCTCAGTCACAGTAGATAGACAGATTGCATTCGACTCTGTGGCATTTCGACGATATATTTGGATGGTCACTACAGGCAAACGGTGTCAGGAATTGAGGGGAATTTCGAGGGTTCAAGAGATCGGTCATTATCCAAATTTCAACGATCCAAGAAATTGGCCGCGAACTTTTCGCCTGAAGCCGAACGAGTTCCAAAGATGCATCATATGAAACATTCGCATCAAGTTTAAATTGAGGGGCCCAATCGAAAAAACTAGTTCGTGGCCAACATTGGCACGAGGATGCAATCAATCATTACAGCATTGAATACACTACAATCACCTTTCTCAATAGCTTTAGGAGCAGTGAAACCGTATGAATAATATTTGATTTAGGCAATCTTCATTTGTCCCCCCACATGACTCTTAGTGAGACTTTTCTAATGTTTAAAAACATTAGAGGAACACACTAATTATCCTGCGCTACGCTTATTCCGTTTATTTAAATTATAGAAATGCAGAGTTCCCCGCTCAAGGTATCTCTACTCCTCAACCCACCCCATGTTGGCATAAATCGTTATATTATTTCAAATTTGTTTTCTGATAGAGTATTTTCCTAAATATGAAAGGCTTTGTGGAGTGACGGCTAAAACAATTCCTTGATCCGGATGACCAACTAAACACTGATCTTGCGTCTGATATGAAACTTGTCCGAGACTGAATGTTATCAGTCTCTAAGCAATTCATTTCCGAATATTGTTTACTTCCTCGCTAGTTCAGCTGAGATACTTTAAATAGCAACTCATGTCAGATATAATTTTGACGGTAATAATTCTAATGTGTTGGTATTTTCGGAGTGTGAAAACTGTGGCTTGTTGGCAGTGACTGCCTAATCCAGCAATATCATAAGCGCAAAATCAAGATATTTGGATATGAAAGGCTACCATGTACATTAGAAGCACCAACTCTTGTTTGAGCGTATACATACATAATATCAATCTGATATCAGCTGATGACTCATTTCAGTGTCTGCTATAAACGCGAAAAATATGATATTTTTTCGTCTTGTTTCAGTTATCCCTGCAGGAAGATAATGTGCTTCTAAGTATTGGCTTACATATGGCTGTTCCTCTGAACCTAGAGACACCAATGTGTGTATGCTTACATAAAATCTCAATGCAGCGACATCGAAAACAGAACGCGCAAAAAACTATACCTGGCGTTTATGGCACAATCCAACTCTCAGGTTATATGTAGCTAACAGTATACCCATCCACCTATGCATTGGACATTCTTCTTACCTTTTCAGAGCTACCTCCACCTTGTACCAAATTCAAGTACAGAACTCTTAATCAGAAGGTTAACATCGTACGTCTACATAAATATGTCCTATGGAAGTGGATCAAGTTCATTTGGCGGTGTTACTACTCTCAGTAAATGAGTTCCCGACCACTGCTGGATGAGATAACACTGAGACAGCTCACAGGCACGCAATTGACGCAAAATTCGTTAGAAATGTCTCCCAAGACTTTCCTCCATACCATAATTACATAATTTTATATTCCGGTAAAAAATATTATACCGTCATCGCAATCCACGGCTTTTGATTACAAATACACTAACTTATGTTTTTGAGTCATTGCCAATGTACATTTTAAAATCTTTCTCTGCTAAAATACTAATCTTCTGCAAACCAACACTCGAAATTGTTGCTGGAGTAGAACACTCTTGCAACGGCGATCACTAACGATACTCGTATGCGATGGTGAAGTGAGGATGGGACAGGGGGGAGTGAGGGAGTGATGATGGAAAATGAAGGAAAAAATTTGTATTGAATGATTGTAGATGCAGCAGCACGCCGGTCTACTAGCCCAAAAATAAGTTGTCTCTTGATAGAAAGAGAATTTGTTCTGAATAAGAACCTCTAAGAGAGATTAATGTGCCATTTCTGTTTTTTAAACATCAAGAAATGAAACGTTTTTGCTATTTATCGTCGAATTGTGTAGAATTTTTCGTGCCGTGACCTAAACGTTTCGATTGTATTGCTGTTTACAACCACCGCTGGAATTCGTACCATTCTTCAACAACTCCAAACGTGATGAAATTGTGCTTGATGTCGAGAGAGGAACGCTTCCCGACGATTTTGTATCCATCATTCCTAGTCACTCCGCTCGCATCTAGAGGGAAAAGACTGGTTTGGTGGACGATTTCCTTACCATTCATAATCTAATACACCTCGATCATGTCACCTCTGACTCGCCGCTTCTTAAGTGAATGAATATTTAGTTCACGTAGTCTGTCTCCGTACGATTTATTGCGCAGAGAAGAGATGAGATTAGTAGTTCTGCGTTGAATCTTATCTAATTTAGTAATGTATTTTCTAGGATATGGAGACCAAAACTGAAATTTACATGCAACTGTTTTCTTCTGTCGGCTTGCTTCTAGGGAGGTCCAAGAACAAGAGTATGACTGAACTATGCATTAGTAGGGAGTGCTCCGAAAGCATTCATTAGTGGGGAGCGCTTCGAAAGCATTCATTAGTGGGGAGTGCTCCGAAAGCATTCATTAGTGTGGAGCGCTTCGAAAGCATTCATTAGTGGGGAGTGCTCCGAAAGCATTCATTAGTGGGGAGCGCTTCGAAAGCATTCATTAGTGGGGAGTGCTCCGAAAGCATTCATTAGTGGGGAGTGCTCCGAACGCATTCATTAGTGGGGAGCGCTTCGAAAGCATTCATTAGTGGGGAGTGCTCCGAAAGCATTCATTAGTGTGGAGTGCTTCGAAAGCATTCATTAGTGGGGAGTGCTCCGAAAGCATTCATTAGTGGGGAG
>SDVV010022723.1:0-12890 GCA_016164225.1 Gammarus roeselii | reverse complement strand
TCGTTTCGTTTCATCTGAGTCTTTATCTTACCTGAATGAATAAATTGTACTAATGCAATTTGACCGCGTAGTTTTAAATATTGTGTTGCGTTGCTGTCGGAGCTGACTTTGCCCGTGTAGCCGTAAACCTTGTACCAATCTCGACGATGCTCCCTGTGCGCACTGGCATACATACATATTACTCCTGAAGTTCTAAATGATCGAAGGCGGAGATTCATTTCGTTTAAACATTTTTCTTGCGCGCACCAGCGTGCGTCTGACACGACTGAAATCTACAAAATGTTCTTATTTTGACGACGTTGTTATTCTTGCGTGCCAAGGCGTGCGAGCCTACTGGAATCCATAATCGTTGAGCTCTACGGAGGAGCCTCTTATGACTCACGTTGAGGCTCCGCTGGAAATTAGGCTTAAATCAAATCCTGGCCACTCGGTTCGCCACTCGGTTCGCACCTAAAGGCTCGCCCGCTCGACGTCCCAGTAGTTAGATACATTAAATGTATTTAGTGCTCAGCTGCATACATATTTTCGAAAACAATCTATCTCTATAAATCTCTCCTTGTATCGTTCATGAAGATAATGAGTATGGACGTGTCAAGTTGCCAATATAACACAGCTCACCATTACTACATTCAAAGCACGTTGAACCCCGTCCTTGACTGTGCATTTGTAAATCGTTGCTTAGTCTCCCGTTCCGTCGCGGCGGGTCCCGCCGGCCACCCGTCATCGAATCTTTACGTCATTACCGCTAATGAGCAACGCTGTGATTGCAGCCTGCTCCAAGATACACAAACTTGTGAGGTATGTCCCTCTCCCTCCATACCCAAAGAGCGCCAACTTGAAGCCGAACAGGAGCAAACTGGTCCTGCGGTGGTCTCGTGACGTCAGTCTTTTTGTTCATATTTCATTTTATATCGTCCTAATTCAGGTGAAGATAGACCTCTTATAATTTAATATTTCCCTAATATTGTCTAGGGTAATAATATAATTTGGGATGATGAACGTAACATTGCAAATAGATAAAATTTGAATTTGGTGTATCGTTCATCGGGTCATCATTTGATGAGAAAGTGGGGGTGTGCAAGAGACAAAAATTATGATTTGACAAAAAGTACACATGAATATAATTATATTTATTTGTGCGATTCTTGCGTACATTCCTTAACTTTTATTATGCTAGCGCCAATATGGTAAAAATGTAAGTTCTCTAGCTATCTTTTTGACCAGAATAATGAATTTACAAAAACTACTCATAAATTAAATGTTATTTATAATAATATATACCAGAATCAGAAGGAAAAAAACACGACAGCAATCTAGCGCACGTGCAAAAGAGTGCATTGTCGGACCACGGAGACATTACGATAAACGTCTTGAATGATAGGTACAAATGCATGTTTTAATTCAGTCCCATCTTATCGTCTCGCCTCCCGTTTATCCTCATCAACCGTCGATGAAACAATTTTCTTGCACCACAGTAAAGAATGTTGAATCATGTTGCAATGGTAAAAAAATCGCCCAACACTGGCCTTTTGCCGTATTCGTGCAACGACTGTTCCTTAAGTGGAAATCAAATTGAGTTTTAGAAAAGCTTCTTTGCCACACAAAACTCGTCATGCCTGTGAAGTCAGGAGGTGCCCGACACGGTCAAGCACGTCATGCCCTACATCGCACCCGGCAGGCTCGATCGTGATGTCGCGTTGGTGTGAAAGCATTATTCTTTTCAAGGGTGTGGGTTTGATAGAGGCCAGCACTGACCGTGAGAGTCCCAAACATGCGTATGTCGGTTGGCATCTGGGTTTCCGGTTATGCGCTGGCCATGGCTTTTTCACCACCGGAGAAGATAAGGCTAAGCAATCGCAAAAAACAAGCTGTCAGCAATCCTAAAGATGAACTTTAAATCCCTAAATCCAATACTGCTTCAAATGCAGACCGTAACCGTTCCACACAGGACAGGATAGAACATGGTACGGCTCCGTCTTAGGTGCTCTCTACTGATCCTGCTTGGCCCCGAGATGAGACTGCTCGCTGTCCTTGTTCATGAAGTCCTTCCCTTCAAGACCGCTCACGTTGGAGCACTCCAGCAGCGCTGAATCAGGCAGCTGATCGAGGAAAGGAAACATCGACCGATCAGTTTTATCGATGGAGTTGAACTCTTTAGAGGGTTTATAGGACAACTTCCATGGTACATTTTTATCCATGAATGCGTTTGTTCGGTCATCGATACCCATTTAATGGCAATTATTTGAAAATGTTATCTAGTTGACGATGTGACAGCACCCGTCATCGATGAATGTAAGTAAATTCGTTGAATAGTAACCACTTCTCTGAACTTTAAGACACAGGGCAGTAAACAAATAGCGAAGTGCTTATCAGCTGAAGTGATCGAAGCCCTGGTTTACAGATATAATTAATTCGATATTTGATGCGCCAGTTTGAACTTTCCGGATGCCGCAATTCTGTTCGCCAACATTTTTAAAAAGCACACGAAGGCACGTAGTCGCTGTGGGACAGGTACACTAAAATCATACAATTGCCAGATATTAGGGATCTGCATCGTCTTGCAATCGCAAGACAAAATCCCTCACATTGGTGCACATGCTATATAAATACTTGAAAAAGTATATTCTAAAAAAAAATGACGCCATACACGGACGATTCATTCTATAACGTAAACAGAAAAACTGGACAGCAATGGGTTGGATACCATGGAAGTTTGCATTCAACAACCATGTTGGGGTGGATGGATGATTATTCATTTTATTGATCATTAACACTTTATTTTAGTATTTTCTTATTTCGTGTGCTCTATTATTTTTCTCTGCCCTTTTTTCATAGTGATAAATTTTGCATTTGTTATTATTATATATATCGAGGTTGGTTGAGACAAGGTGACTCAGGGAAGATAGGTTCTCGTGGGACCCGCGGGACTCGGGGTTTCGGAAACCCGGGGGACTTGGAAGACCAGGAGGATTTGGGGGGACCCACTTGGACCCTTCTAGAGCCCTCTGGGACACCCTTCGGGACTCTCTTCAAAAACTGTAGGACCCACTTGAGGCCCCTCTGAATCCTGGAACCTTTGCTCCCTCCTCCAAAATCTACGTTAAACCTACTCTTTATTACGTTAAACCTACTCTGAATCTAGGTTGAACCTACTTTGAATCTACGTTAAACCTACTCTGAATCTACGTTAAACCTACTCTGAATCTACGTTAAAACTAATCTGAATCTACGTTGAACCTACTCTTAATCTACGTTAAACCTATTTGGTATCTACGTTGAATCTATTCGGTATCTACCACTATCTATTCGGTATCTACGTTGAACCTACTCTGTAACTACGGTAAACCTACTCTGTAACGACGGTAAACCTACTCTGTAACTACGGCAAACCTACTCTGTAACTACGGCAAACCTACTCTGAATCTACGCTGCACCTACTCTGCCACTCTTCAATTGGCCAACGGGGGAGTCTGCATTAACTTCGAGTTGGGACTACGGTGGAAAACAGAATCAAACTACTACTACTACTTCTACTCAACAACCATGAGCCATGCATTTGATGTCCGTTTATAGTGTCATGTGTATTCCCTTCTTTGGGATTCCTCGATAATGTGCCCTGTGCCATGCATACAACACACGAGCACGTTGAGGCTCCGGTGGAAATGCTGCTCAAATCAAATCAACACACGAGTAGACAGACACGCTCTACGAGGGAGCTGGCAGAGACTCGCGTCAGAAGCTTCTGTGGACTTGGACCCCTTAATCAATCAACGAGTTGAAACAGTAATGACATTGTAGCATTTGAACCGATTCATGAACGGATATAGGTTCTGGTGGAAATGAGGCTCAAATCTAATCAAATGAACGGATATGTGGGGAATATTTGGTAAGCTAAAAGCTTAAAAATGACTCAAATTGATAAGAAAACAGTTTAGGAATTCAGGTTACTTCATTCGAGAATATTTTCGAAAGAATCGTCAATGGTGCATGAATGGTCTTGATTGTCACTTTAATCTCCGGGAATTAAGGATCTCATTTCCTCCAGGTTTGAGTTCTTGAGTACTCCAACTTTTGACAATAGAATAACGACCAAACTATTTTTTTTAGAGAGGCATCCTTTTTTTCTAGGCGATAAAACCTTGGATTTCACGAGGATTTGAATTCCTCTGGATGTTGTTTGGCCTCATTGATTTGATCAAGATGTATAGTATAGTCTTTAAACCTATAATGATGCAAATCTTCTCATTTCTGTGTTATTTGTAGTGAACAAAAAAACTGAATGCAGAAGAGCGCTCATGTCGTGACCACGTCTCTTTCCTAAATCACGGGATTTAACTTGAAAACTGACCGGAACAATTTTTATTTTAGCAACCACTTAGTACTTTACAATTTCTGGTATTGTGTGCAGAACCGAAATAAAAGTGGTGTATGAATAATCTACAACCGAAAAAACTAATGCGATGTTTCTCACGTGGAATTTAATTCATATAGAAAATAATGACCATTGTATCTGGACAAAGCTTCTCAATGAATAAAATAAATGAAATTTCAGATCAGTTCAAGTATTGTGCGGAAAATAAGCATTGAAGATTCTTCTTAATCTTCAATCCTAAACGATTTTTTCCGCTAGTATACCTAATTAGAACTAACCCCAATAAGGGCTAGTTATCGTAGAGCCGCTTGTTAGGTTGTGCAGATCTTGCCTGGTATGAGATAACTGGGGACGTGGCCTTTCCTTGATCTGGGATCACAAACCGTCGAGGCGGTCTGAGTCCCGCTCACGTTCCCTGATAGGAGTGACGCTCCTGTGCCCAAGTTACCTTTTGCAGAGGTGTGTACTGAGGATGGTGGTGTTTCTTGATTGGGTCATTCATTTTTTTGTTGTAGGTGCTAATGAGCACATAGCGCCTCTTATCTGAGCTATTCTGGGCCGATGCGTGAAGCAAGTTGCAGTGGAAGAACAGCGCGTCACCCGGACACATCTCAATGTAGCAGGGGGGACTGATCTTGAAAATCTGAACAGAAAGGGTGAGACATTGCCGCCAAATTTTCTGGTTTCATACTCTATTTAATCTATATTTTCTTGACATTGCCGGTACGATTGAAACGCGCAATAGCTCTTCTACATTTTTCTCATAATTTCCCCTACAGTTTCCATTTCCACATCTCATCCACCATTCCTTCTGCTTCTCCATTTTATTTATTCTCCTTTTTGCACGCTAATTTTATAATGACAACACTCTAGCTAGCCCCTCCAGTCCACAGCGTCTAAGCCCGTGGCGTTTTGGGGCTCTAGTCTGCCTAATTCTACTGGATATACTTATTTCAAATAGGCAGTCTATACAGTTGATTGAAAAAGCATCCTCTCTCTCAAAATCATGAAAATAAGCGTTACAAGAATGCGTTCACAAAAACTGACTACATTGCTCGAGAAAATCGTATTTTAATAAATCGGATTGAGACTTCTCGAGAAAAGAACTTAAAAATTGAAAACCAGGAAAATCATAAGTAACCTTCTTGGAAGAAAGTAACCGAAAGGATTCGGTACAACTCATAATTGATGTTCATCCACAAACAATTTTAAATGCCTTCAATAATTATTCAACGGAGAGAAAGAAAGGAACGGAGAGGAAAGACTTATCACCACGATAACGACTTTTTGCAGTGCCTTCGGCTGCTCTGAGCGGCGAACTTATAGCACTGTAGTCCCTTTTATTAGGTAAGTACATAACAGACCTAATTGGTTTAAATTGTTTCGTTTAAATCATCAATTTTGAAATTACGGTGTTTAGACTAGGTGCATCGATGAGGTAACCACAGGTTTCCCGTCAACATACTTCTATGCAGCAAAACACACTTTGAATGTACAGCAACTAAAGAACACCATAAACTCGTCAATGTCGAACAAGGAAATTATTGTTAATAGACTTGATTGTAATAATGTGTTATTACAACGAGATTGAACAAGTTCCTTTGAAAAGTCTGATTCATCTAATCTTGACATGTCTCACACCAATATAGGTTCCTGCCATCAGGAGTTAGAGCGCAAAGAATGCATTATTCCTTATCATCCTTCAGTATTTCAGTCCTCCGCATGGCAGCCGCCATGTGGCTGTGACCGGTGGCTTGGCTTCACTCGCTAGCGTTCACACAACTGGCTGTGCCGCCTCCACTTATACAACCCAAAGAGGTTGTACAGTCGACGTCATTTACAAAAAATAGGAACAACAAAGGGCCAAGTATCAAACCTTGAGGGACTCCAAAGGCAACTGTGGCCGGATTTGACATAGTTGCGTGCCCAAAAGAATTGTATGGCTTACACTGTCGAACGCTTTCGATAAGTCAAGCAATACCAGCAGAGATAACTGCCCTTTATCAAAGTTTCTGTGGAGATCTTCAGTGATGCTCATAAGTGCGTCTTCTGTTGACAATTTTTGACGATAAGCATACCGGCAGTCATTGAACAGCTTGTTTGATTCGAGGTAATCAATCAATTGGATAGATATTACCTTTTCTAGAATCTTCAATAGGACAGGCAGAAGACTGATTGGTCTAAAGTTGGATTGTTCATCCTTGTCCCCAGATTTATGAATTGCTTTTATGATTGCATGCTTCCATATCTCTGGAAAAGTTTCACTTGCTATGGAGGTGTTAATAACTGTGCAGATATAAGGCAAGGTAACTATAAGGCTGTCTTCCATATATTGTAGGGCTAAACCATCTATTCCTGTAGAATTTGTGTTCCTCGTGGCAAATACAGCCCGTTTTACTTCGTGTTGCGATACTTGCTTTGGCTTCATTTGACGTTTGCTTCTTGATCCCTGTCTCCATCGAAAGCTTTTGGACTCCATGTATCTGTTGCGTCGCTCTGTAATCCTTTTTAAGCTTCCTGGGTTACCTCTTCAAAAACTTGTTTCCCAACTCCAGCGAAATAGTTGTTAAACTTCTCTGAAGTTGCTTGAGTATTCGGATAAGTAGGCGAGATGATCTTTTTTTTTGTAGGGAACAATTCTTTTCAGTACATTCCACGTTTCTTTTTGATTGTTTTTGCACTGTTCTAGTTCCTCATGATGGTATTTAATTTTTGCCCTCCTAACTTCTCCTTTGACTCTTCTATTTTGAATTTGAAATAATGCTAACCAAGTGATGCTTCGTTTTGCTCTGCGTTTGAGATATTTTTTAAGTGCAATTTCATTTCGCAGTTGTTCTGTAATCCATTTAACCGGCATGCTGTACATTGTTTTAGTTTTCATTGACGCCACAGCGTTCAGACATGTGAGAAGATGGTCTGTGAGTAATTGGGCTTGCTCTGTGATGTTATCTGTGCAATGTATCGGTCCCATCATCTCGACGTTTGCCACTAGTTGTGCTCTGAAATTAACTGCGGTGTATTTTTTTTTGTACGACAGGTTATTTTGTATACTTGTTTCTTCTCTTGTTTGATGTTAATGGTGCAGTTTATTTCCTGGTGGTCCGAGAAAGAATTGGGCTCCACGTCTGTGGTAACAATGGAAGACGGATTGTTACTTATGAGCAGATACAATACAGTTTGGGATTCGTGAGTAATTCTTGTTGCACTTTTTTATGAGCTGATGCAGCCCGAGTCTGTCTAAAATCGTCTTCATATTGTTGGATTTCAATTTTAATTGATCGTCATTAAAATCTCCTAAGATGTACAGTGTTTTTCCTAAGCGGATAGCTTCTCGAAATCTTTCTTGAATGTATTTAAAAGACTGTACACTTGCTTTGGGTAGTCTGTAAAGAGAACCAACCACAAACGATCTGTTTTTTCTTACCTGGATGTTCACCCAGAGGTCATCAACTTCATTGCTGTCGTTGAGCATTACTTGAGAAGAGGTATATTCCTCTCGCACATAAATCACGGTTCCACCTCCTTTCCTTCCTCTATCTTTTCTATAAACATTGGAGCCGTCAATCTCGATCAAGGTAGTGTTAATGTCAGATTCCAGCCAGGTTTCAGTTAGACATAGAATGTCAAATGAGTCCTCCTTCATCATCATTTTGATGTGATCCATCTTTGTTCCAACGCTTCTAACGTTAATATGTTTAATCACAATATTATTTAGGTTCTGATGGGTATTTGCAGATATGGTTGCTGAGGGGTGGTCGCTGCTCCCAGCTTGAACAGTTTGCACCTCTAATAATTTGTTTTCACTAACGGGACAGTTGGTGTCACTTTGGGATGATTGCAGAGGCATCTCTTCATCGAAAATGGATGTATCATTGTCGTATTGCAAAGGAAAATATCGATTGGAACACTGCACATTTGTTTCCACATTCTTGTTTCGCTTCGCTGCAATATTTTGTTGATCGAAATGTGGCTTTAGAGGGTGGATTGGTGCAAGACTACTATAGTGGTCCACTTTCTTGGCTACAAATATTGAGTATTGAGCAGCTTCATCACTCTTAAGGTTGTTTGGGTTAATTACAGTTCTCGTTTCGATGTCCGGGTTTGTTTAATCTAAGATTGTGATTTGTATTTTGAGTGCGTTGCTGAGAATAGTGGGGACTAGATCGCCAAAACCGCAATTGTACTCTTTGTTTTTGAAATACTTTTCTATCTCGGAGAGGAACCTATCATCATTTTTATACTCATTGAAGGCTTCGTAATATTTTATGTAATTGAAAGATTCCTCCATTGCTTTGGTTTATATCACCTCTAAGAGGTTTTCATCGTTAAGTCCTGTTTGTTTTACTAAAGATCCTTTCACCGCGTGAATCATACAATGTCTGTCTGCTAGTGTTGATTGTCTTTGTAATCTTAAGTCATTGAGAATGGTGTCTATGTTGGCGTTCCTGGGGAATTGTTGCAAGTTTTCCGTCTCCGCTTTGGCATTCTTTTATCCGTTTTATTGTTTCTTGTGTCAGCAACACCACCCTCATTTAGATTTGTAATATGCTATTCAGCAACACTCTTACTGACATTATCTAGGAATCTGGTAGCTAATTCTCGAGTGGCATTGTTTGTATGTTTGGGATATCCTTGCTTTCGGTTCTGTTCTATGCTGTTGATGGTAGTTGGGAGCAGGGGAGACCGAACTGAACCAAGGGAAATAAATTTAGATCGGTGATTGAAGAGAGGCACGGCTGAGGATAGCTGAACTGTGCTAGAGGAAGGAATGGGTGGAGGGGGGTAATATATGGGAGGGATTAGCGGGATAGGTAGAGTTGAACTTTGGGCTGAGGTTACAGAATCGCAGCGAAGGTGGGAGCTAGAGGAAAGTACGGATGAAGGGGGGTAATATATGAGAATGATGGGCGAGTTGGGTAAAGTTTGAGTTTGGGCTGGGGTTAGGGAATGGTAGCGAAAGTGGGAGCTAGACTAGAGGAAAGAACAGGTGGAGGGGGGTAATATATGGGAGGGGTTAACGGGATAGGTAATGTTGGAGTTTGGGTTGAGGGTTGGGAGAGGTAACGAAAGTGGGAGCTTGAATGAAGAATGGGTGGAGGAGGGTAATTTATGTGAGAGATTGAAGGAATAGATAGAGTCGAAGTTTGGGCTGAGGTAAGGGAATTGTAGCGAAAGGAGAGGATTGGGGCTGTGCTGCAAGCAAAGCTTGACGAATTTGTGTGAGTAGTGTAGAGTGGAGGAGGAGGATTGAAGAAAAAATGACGAGGCTCTGAGGGGACGCTATTGCTGCGACCGTGTTGAAAATACGTTGCATAGGAGCTAATTGTGTTGGGATGATAAAGAGTCACTGATTGGTGATTTTTAGTTTCAATTTTAGTTTAGGGTTGACAACAGGGAGCTGGGATGTGAGTTGTCTGCGAGTAGATGTCCTTTGCTGCCGTGTGATGGGGTGATGATACGAGACGATGGCCATATGATGGAGGGAAGTAGAGGAAGGGAGGAGACCAGAGTCATGATTTATTGATTCTAACATTGTTATAGTACAGGGATGGCAATACATTAACTCTCTAAGGAACGTAACGTGCTATCGTGTTGAAAAATTTGGTAATTCCACTATTGTTTAGACTAGCATTCTCTGATTGAAACAATCGTTTGTCGGGGCACCAGGGAATTCGTCTCTTAGTTTGCTTGTTGGGATAACTTTGAGCCTCAAAGAGTGGCAAAGACTTATGAAACGACGCCTCTGTTCCATTGTTTTCAGATTGAGGGATTCTGCCATGTACATCTCATTATTTTGTTTTTTCGTTAAAATTGCTGTGGTTATTTTGACTACTACTTCATTTTCGACGTAGTCCGCGAGCACAATATTGTAATTTTTGAATGGATTTGCGCTCTCAATGATTTTAGACAGAGCACCATAGTCGTTAATATTCATCTTTTCAAAAGTGCATCTATCTGAAAGTTCGGACGTAAGCACATTTTTCATGAGGATATCACCAATGAGTATTGTCTTAGGGTCTTGGTATTTTCTGTTGACCCGGTGCTGGTGCCTGAAGCTTCACAGTGAGCCGGCTTTGCTGTTGCGAATTTTTCTGTTGAGGTGACGATTAAAGGTTCTGTATCGGAGGAATAAATTGGAGTTATGGACTCAGTTTCAGAGGTTCAAGGGGTGGGAGATGGAGAGCTCAGTAGTGTTGGGTGAGTATCTGTCACCGAAAGAGCAACCCTGTGGGAGAGGGTAAGCTTCTCCTTTTATCGCGTTTTGAGGCACATGCTCTGGCCACCGGAGTGCGTGGGCAATGCGGCAGCTCTATGTTTATAGGCTTGCTGGTTCTGGTGCATTTTTGGCTTTTGCATGATATGCAGTCTCTGTTATTCTTGGCACCTGCGCATTTCTCGCATGTTCCACTATAACACATGCAGCAGGATTTGCTTCTGCTGGCAGTGTGGCTGTGGGGCGACATAATAATTTAATAAATGCTGACTAAGCCTATGCAAAGATGTTTGATATAAACTTAATCGGAAGATGCAGGTACAAGATATTATTCTATTGGTAGAAGGAAATCGCACCAAGGAATTTGAGTTTTAGGTTATATCAATTTGTTTAAGTTGTCAAAACTTTGTTAATTATTAGAAAACAAATCAGGCAAGAGTGAATAATATCTTTGCTAAAAAATCGCAATAAATGTTGACTGACCAAAAAGAGACTTGTCATAGCGTAAACTTAAAAATTCGGAAAGAAATACTCTCATAATCTTTTATCTTAACTAGAAATATTTGAGTTGTCGTTCACGTTACCATATGTTCCTCAGAGCCTCCCATTTGCGCAGGTTGATGAGACATAGGCAGAAGCTATATAATATAAATCAATTTTTTGTTAATATATGAAGTACCTGATGGTGAATTTAAGCTCCAGTAGGCCGATAGGCTTATACTGCGATGCAATTTACTCGGGGAGCCGAAAGATGTCCTAAACTAAACACGAGAGGAGAGGCAGTGGAAAAGAGGGCGGGGGTAGAGAGCAGCATCAGCTTCTCATGACCATGGGATTGTGAGAGGCGCGCTCTCGTGTACACATTTGTCGGAGCCGCACACAACTCTGATGTTTCAGATAAGGTATGGCCCAAAACGGCTGCTGAAGTGTAGATAATTTTCCCAAATAATCTTGAAGTAAGAGGAAAAGAGATGGGCTACCTTGGTTTTGACGGTTGTCGGAAAAAAAATTAAATTATCTTGAACCTAGGAAAATGTGACACAAAATAATCCTAAGCTGAACATGAAATGAAGGCTAAAAAGCTAAAAAAGTAATTTACTAAGACGTGTCTTACATAGATTTGCGCAAGTCAGTTATGTGTGCTAGTTAATGCGGCCTAGGAAGAAACGATATGCTCTTGCTCAAGAAAATGTTACAATGAGCTTATATGAGATAGTAAAGAAAACATTACACACAATTTTCAATTAAACGAATGACAAATTCAGACAGAAAGAGGGGCAAATAATTAGCTAGAAATCGAGACAAACATACAACAACAAAAAAACTACTCGCAGAGACGATTCTGATTTTTTTTTTGTAAAATAAACAGAATTTCGAGAACCTCTCTACCAAGACAAATTTGACAAATTTGTTGTATATGAACAGAAAATCCAGAAAGAATTTTGGCAGATTTTGGCTTACCAATGCTTGAAGGTACGGTCGGCAGCAAAGGTCGAGACACCTAATGCAAATATTCCCACCGACGTCATTTCTGTTAGTGAAAAGTTGACGAGTGCAGGGTTGGTCATTAGCATCTTCATGATACGAGGAATCAGCCGAATTTCGGAAAACCTCGGGCATTTTTTTGTAGCAGTTACAGCAAGATTGCATGTGCGAGAAGGTGCTCATTTATCGCAAGTGATAGACACATTTAAATATTTTTTCAAACTATTTTACCGCCCTATTCCAACTTGTTTTTAATTGTATGTCAACTTTACAAGCTCTTCGTTATGAAAAAGCACAATAAATTTAGAAAGAAATAGAGACAAAATAATAGGCTAGTAATTTGAATAAATGCTGACTGAGCCTATACAAAGCTGTTTGATAGAACCTTGATCAGAAGATGCTGGCACAAGGTATTATATTGTTGAAAGGAAATCGCACAAAAAAAAAGTTTTAGGTTATAAAAATTAGTTACAACCTTCTAGCGAGTGAAGAGGGTCCGTTATCGCCACCCACTAACAAGCAGGCGGGTTCGGAGATTGTCTCTCCAGCGGGTGAAGAGGGTCCGTCATCGCCACCCACTAACAGGCAGGCGGGTGCGGAGATTGTCTCTCCAGCGGGTGAAAAGGGTCCGTTATCGCCACCCACTAACAGGCAGATGGGTGCGGAGATTGTCTCTCCAGCGGGTGAAGAGGGTCCGTTATCGCCATCCACTAACAGGCAAGCGGGTGCGGAGATTGTCTCTCCAGCGGGCGAAGAGGGTCCGTTATCTCCGCCCACTAACAGGCAGGCGGGTGCGGAGATTGTCTCTCCAGCGGATGA
>SDVV010022722.1:0-12890 GCA_016164225.1 Gammarus roeselii | reverse complement strand
GCTAACGAGCGTGAGGTCATCCGCTCACCTAATGTGCCTGCGATCATACGTCCTGCTAACGAGCGTGAGGTCATCCGCTCAGCTAATGTGCTTGCGATCATACGTCCTGCTAACGAGCGTGAGGTCATCCGCTCAGCTAATGTGCCTACGATCATACGTCCTGCTAACGAGCGTGAGGTCATCCGCTCAGCTAATGTGCCTGCGATCATACGTCCTGCTAACGAGCGTGAGGTCATCCGCTCAGCTAATGTGCCTGCAATCATACGTCCTGCTAACGAGCGTGAGGTCATCCGCTCAGCTAATGTGCCAGCGATCATGCGTCCTGCTAACGAGCGTGAGGTCATCCGTTCAGCTAATGTGCCTGCGATCATACGTCCTGCTAACGAGCATGAGGTCATCCGCTCAGCTAATGTGCCTGCGATCATACGTCCCACTAACGAGCGTGAGGTCATCCGCTCAGCTAATGTGCCTGCGATCATACGTCCTGCTAACGAGCGTGAGGTCATCCACTCAGCTAATCAGCATGTTTTCATTTACTCAGCTAATGAGCATGCAATCATCCGTTCAGCTAATGAGCGTGCTCGCATGTGTTAATCAATAGCAAAGCTGTTAATGTGCGCAGCCTAAAATCAGCCACGGGCGGCTCATGACCGTACAAAAATTCGCTTAGCTGATGAACCAGCGATCATCGCCCATCTAATGAGCTTATAATCATCTGCCCAGCTAAGAAGCGTGCAATCATTGTTTTGCATATCAGCTGGTGATCATCTGCTGTTAATGAGCGTATGATCATCCAAACAGCTAATAGCTTAGTCATCTTTTCCGCTATCCACTCAGCTGATCATCCACACAGCTAATAGCTTAGTCATCTTTTCCGCTATCCACTCAGCTGATCATCCACACAGCTAATAGCTTAGTCATCTTTTCCGCTATCCACTCAGCTGATCATCCACACAGCTAATAGCTTAGTCATCTTTCCGCTATCCGCTCAGCTGATCATCCACACAGCTAATAGCGTAGTCATCTTTCCGCTATCCGCTCAGCTGATCATCCACACAGCTAATAGCTTAGTCATCTTTTCCGCTATCCGCTCAGCTGATCATCCACACAGCTAATAGCTTAGTCATCTTTTCCGCTATCCACTCAGCTGATCATCCACACAGCTAATAGCGTAGTCATCTTTCCGCTATCCGCTCAGCTGATCATCCACACAGCTAATAGCGTAGTCATCTTTCCGCTATCCGCTCAGCTGATCATCCACACAGCTAATAGCGTAGTCATCTTTCCGCTATCCGCTCAGCTGATCATCCACACAGCTAATAGCGTAGTCATCTTTCCGCTATCCGCTCAGCTGATCATCCACATAGCTAATAGCGTAGTCATCTTTCCGCTATCCGCTCAGCTGATCATCCACACAGCTAATAGCGTAGTCATCTTTTCCGCTATCCGCTCAGCTGATCATCCACACAGCTAATATCGTAGTCATCTTTTCCGCTATCCGCTCAGCTGATCATCCACATAGCTAATAGCGTAGTCATCTTTTCCGCTATCCGCTCAGCTGATCATCCACACAGCTAATAGCGTAGTCATCTTTTCCGCTATCCGCTCAGCTGATCATCCACACAGCTAATAGCGTAGTCATCTTTTCCGCTATCCGCTCAGCTGATGAGCTTGCGATAACTCGCTAAGCTAATGAGCAAGAAATCATTCGTTCAGCTAATGAGATGAGAGTGTTGACGATACTATTTTAGCATCGATGAAAAACACGTTAGTGCATAATTGTTGATTCCGAGCAGAAGATGATAACACTCGGTGAACAACAGCTAAGAAACACGACCCAGCACAGCTAGATGGAATACACGACAGCGCGGCAAGACCATGTCGCAGTCTCTGACATGGTCATTAAATCATTGTAACACATTATATTGGAATGAATAAGAACATCTTCCGGCATCTCCTGCATTTTCTTTTTTATTGCAATATCTCAAATCAGAATTCTACGAATGACATAATATTTTGATGAGTCAATTCATCTATAATGAAATACTTCTTGATTTTATTATTCCTCGTCATGCTTGTAGTTTGTTAATGCGTTGTTTGTAGATATTGTTGCTACCGTTGTTGGAACCCTGGTTCAACATTGAGACAGACTTGTTAAAAAACAACGCATTGTTCACAATAATTTTCATAGTTTGATACATTTCGTCTCATCTGCCAACAGCCTCCGTTTATTCACACACGTTCACAACGTCAGAATTGCACCCTTAGCATCTCAGGATGGATTGTTGACTTACCTATATGTCGCTGCCTTCTGATGTTTTCTTTGATGTACGTGAATGCATACTTTTGTCTGGGTTGCATTACTTTTCCTAATCAAACCCCATGCATTAATCTAGCAACGAATCTTATATACAAATTCTTGCTCTAGAAAATAAAGTTTTACGTGCCTGACTTATTCATTAGTTGAAAATTTGGAGGTCTTCTTTCTCCTTTTGCCCCTCAATTGTTTATCATTATTTGGCTACACGGATAAAGTGAAGCAACAAAGATACAATATTTAGCTTAGCACTGAGAGATTTTAAGATACAAGTATCTAGCTAACCAATAAAAGGAACTAAACTAAACGTATTTCCTTGATAGCAAATAATATATTTTACAAAGAGATATACATAAATATGGTCGGCATTGTTTCACAATCTTTAGATCAACATCCACGAGCTTTAAAAAATAAACATTTTCAAATGAAACATTATCAAACATTAGAAACATTGTTCATATCTGAGCTTGAATGCGACATTAAAGCCATTATCTTGAGACTTACTGCCTACACTAGTAGTTTGGCTCGCTAAGGCCATTACAACTCACTAATGGTGCTCGTTAAGGCATTAAGACGATAACAATTCCGACAAAGGGGGCATAAATCAATTAGAATGGAACTCTGAGTGAATGACTTGAGACAGATTTCGATTAGAGTCACATGGACCATCCCAATCCTGTCTCAATTCAAATGTATTTGTAAGGACATTGTTATTTTGTAATTCACCATTCGCCTTGTTCAGCTTTATCCGAAACAATAAGCATAAATTTGAATTATCTCATAGTTGAAGCGTGGCAAAATCATTTGTTAAAATTAGCTGCGGTTGGAAGTGTCTGACATTGAAAGAAATTGCAAGTGGATTGGCCGAAGTCCGACCTAAACTTAAAAAATTGTTAGCAGGAAATTCCTTAGACTGAAGAACAAGCTCGAAAAACTGTAAGAAAGTTTGAAATGTTTCAAGTTGTATCTAATTTTAATTGGATGTGTCTAAAACAGCATTCATACCACAACTTCATTATTATAACATATGTCGTTAGAATCACCAGTGATGGAAATAATAGAGCCTACGTTCAAGCTCAAGTTAATTAGTTTTTCTAAAGACTTTTTACACAACTGAACGGAAACCATAAAAAAATCGAGAACGCAAGAAGTGTTTGGTGTAATTAATCGGATATGAATAAATTTAAGATTAATTTGTCTGCATTATTACCTTACGCTCATCTCTTCAATTGCAAGCTTTGGTTTCTTGCTTTAGACGTCATGCCTGACCATCTGCTGGTGGAAAAAAGATTAAGAGTGGAGCAGAGGTGGAAAAGGAACAAAAGAGTGGGAAGAGGAAGTGAGGTAGTGAAGATGAGTGAACTGAATGTGGAAAGCAGAGCTGAGAAGTTCCAGCAAGCGTGGAGGAAGGAATATGACAGCGTGGGAAGGCAGGACCTGAGCAGTGTTAAGAAAGAATGAAAGACTCGTTCAGAGATGCGTTGTTGAGATGTGGGAATAAATGTGTGGTGTGCGCCGTGTGGGTGGTGGCAAATGTGTGGTGTGAGCCGTGAGGGTGGTGGCAAATGTGTGGTGTGCGCCGTGTGGGTGGTGGCACACCTCCTCCTTCCCTGTCTCCTCTTTTCGTACCCTCTTTACCTCTTTCCAGAACATCTTTTTGTATTCCTCAAAATTCTGGAACAAGCGTCTGCCCTACCTGGCATCAGTGCCTTTCTTGACACTTCTCAACACCCGCTTCACCTCCTTCCTCTTCTTCCTATCGTTGTCATAGGCTACCACTCCTTTACTTTTGATATCGTTCCACCATTGGTGGAACGATACTGATGCCAGGTAGGGCAGACGCTTGTTCCAGAATTTTGAGGAATACAAAAAGATGTTCTGGAAAGAGGTAAACAGGGTAAGAAAAGGGGAGACAGGAAAGAAGGAGGTGGAACAGATTAGAACAGCCGGATGTTATTGGTAAGTAATGATGTACAAAAAATTTGGGCCTAATAATTTGACAAGTTACCGAATATTTAGAACGTCAAAGAGGCTGACATTGTTGCTATGGGTTGTGGTGCACGAATGCCAGCGTTGAGAGAGAGACTTATTGTGGGTATTGTTAGGGAAGAAGTGCTGGAGAAGGACGGCGTTGCGACTGAGTGCCTGAAGAGGGGTGGAGTGACAATAGTC
This sequence comes from Gammarus roeselii, assembly GCA_016164225.1. Lineage (NCBI taxonomy): Eukaryota > Metazoa > Arthropoda > Malacostraca > Amphipoda > Gammaridae > Gammarus > Gammarus roeselii. Next base: position 8,401 of record SDVV010022722.1, on the reverse strand, counting down.
GGATACCTGGTGAGGCCAACTGAACCTAGGTTCTGTGTCGGGCGTGGTGCCGCAAGAGTGGCGCAGTGTTTTACGTTGTTCCGTTGTATAAGAGCAAAATAGATACAAATGAATGCTGTAACTCGAGAGGTATCAGTTGGTTGTTGTAGGTAAGTTGTAAGAGAGAGTGATAGTCAACAGGATTAGAGGCAGTATGGATGGTGCAACTGGCAAAAATAGTGTGGCTTTAGGATTGGTAGAGGGTGTCCCCATCAGGTTTTTGCGGTGAGGAGAAGACTGAACTGGTAGAAGCTGAAGTGAAGGGCCTTATGATTCTTTGGTTCACGTATGTAACCCAACTTTTCTTAATCGTGCGGTCTTACGCTGAACTCATTCTGGGAAGAAAAGGCAGCACGGTAACGTTCATCGGCGTCACCACGAATTAGCTCATTTACTTGAAACCTAAAAAATACAGGCTCGTGAACGCTGATATGAGGGTGAACACAGGAAGCCGAAGATGGGACGCGATGAACAAAGATTTAATCATGTTTGAATTAGTTAAAAAAAACATGAGTCCATATATTCTTATAGAGATGCTATTATACAGAAGACAGGCATTTGAGTTGAGCATGACCCGGCCATCGTATGTTTATGTTTTGACAATTCCGCTAAGCTGCGCTCTTGTCTAGCAACGATGCTGCAACCAAGCACAAGTGTATTTAGCCTGATGCTGCAACAATACAAGGTTTTGTCTTTCAATGCTGTTGAAACCATGCATTGATAGTGTTTTAATGATGCTGCATCATTGCACTGTATTGTCGTTTACTGCTGTTGAAACCATGCATTGATAGTGTTTTAATGATGCTGCAACATTGCACTGTATTGTCATTTAATGGTGTTGAAACCATGCATTGATGATGCTTCAATGATGCTGCAACAATACACTGGATTGTTTTTAATGGTGTTGAAACCGCGTATTGGTAGTGTTTTAATGATGCTGCATACAATCACTGTTGTGTTTTCCAATGCTGGGGCAACCTTGCATGTCCGTGTTTTTCAGTGTTGGTGCAACATTGCCTTATTTTGCGTGGTTGTGATGCATGCACGTGTTTTTCATCGATACTGAAAAGCCGTCAACATTCTATTCTCATTAACAGAGTAAATAGCATATGCCTTCATACCCATCATAAATCATGTAATTTGACTTATTAATACCTGCACGAAATAAAACAATGCATCCCACACCTGAAGGATTTCCCAATCCCAACTCCATGTTGATATTCTCGTTTGCATTTCATAACCTCACTAAACGTCGAATGAAGTTTTGAATCGTTCAGACTGTTCTTTGCTCATAAATGGGAAGACAATTGGATGTTGTTTCTGAACATTGTATCGACTGTCAGTGTGTACATTAATTGAACAGCTTAGAAGCGGAGTTCCATAGCTGAATTATTGTTCTCGTTGGAATAGCATTTTTGGGCTAATGTGGTCACTCGTCTTTGCTTCACAACACCTCATTTATTACATACTATCGTGTTTAACATCGATGCCTCAATATTAGCGTTAACCCTAAAGTCTTCTTATCAACACGGGGTTATCGCACCAGCTTATCTTAATAATAAGAGGATATTTGTATTGGCACTCTTTTAATTTGCATGAGCACAATGGCTACACGTCGTATTTCATCTTAAGTTTCATTTGATACTTGAGAAGGTTCAACGTAGAGCTACCAAACTCATCCCCTCCCTGCGGAATAAATCGTACGAAGACAGGCTTCGTGAACTCAATCTTTATTCGCTAGAGAAACGTCGAGTCAGAGACGACATGATAGAAGTGTGGAAGAATATGAAGGGTAAGGAAAACGTCGACCGTGAGAGCCTTTTCACTCTAGATACAAACGGAGTGACTAGGAACAATGGATACAAAATCGTTGGGAAACGTTTCTCACTCGACATCGCGCGCAATTTCTTCACGTATAGAGTTGTCGAAGAATGGAACAAACTTCCAGCGGAGGTAATAACAGCAATACAATCGAAACGTTTAAGTCGCGGCTCGATAAGTTCTACATAATTCGCCGATAAATAGCTAAACCGTTCCAATTCCTGTTGTTATAATAAAATAGAAATGGCACACGAAGCTCTCCTAGACGTTCTACTTCAAAACTAATCCTCTTGCTACAAGAAGGCAAATTAATTTGGGCCAATTGGCCTCTTGGACGTTCTACTCCAGAACTAACACTCTTGCTACCAAAAGGCAACCTAGTTTGGGCCACTAGGCCTGTTGTTGTTTTCCTACACTTGTAAAGACTTGTAAACCACCTCACTGCGAACTGTCGAGCCCTGCTGCTGACACTTTCCATGACCTCACTCTTGAATCAAAGTATGTGGTGCGTGGTCTTAGCCTGACTCTTCAGTTGTCGAGGTCTAAGATTTGCTATGTGTGTGAGTGCTGGGAGGATTGGGACGTGCTTGTTGCCGTCTGCTACCCCACTTCTAGAGGATTTGGCCTCCCGCCTTTGTCTGGGTCAAGTGACAAAGGAACAGGAGTTCCCTGTTGTTACGTGACGATGTAAGCCTCTCTTGTCGTCAGTTTGTGAACAAAGTAGTCTGAGCAACTATTCAACATGACCGGATGAGGTGAACTGTAATGGACCGGATTAAACAAATTAAAAAAGTTATGCTCTGTTTTCACTGAATGTGACAGCTGCCAAGAATGATTTTGAAAATGTGATGCGACGAATAAGACTTGAGAAATCCTCTTTGCTTCTTGCAGAATTCTCTATAGGACAGCCTAGGGTCACATCACGAAAATCAATTCCATGTTCGATGTAAATATTTGCACAGAAGCATTGCTATAAGAGATGCTTTAAAGTATGCTTGAACATTTATACGACAATCTCTCTAATCATTGTGTGTTGCTTCTTCCTGAAGTATCTTAGCTGCCACGTTGGAATTACATGTAGATGTAAATGTCAAAAGTTGCAACTACTCGTCGTTGGAAGTCAAGCCTTTGAAATAATTACAGTTGGGAGCAACTAAAAAAAAGATTCTGTAGCTGAAAGTGTCGGTCCTCGGAGGTCTCAGAGGATGGAATAGTCTAAACTTGTATCAGTCAGAAATTTAAATTATCTGGAGTTCGATGTGTTTATTACGGTTTCAAAAGTCTATCTATGGAAATGTATGAATCTAGAGATGTCTGAAGTTGGCTATTCGAAGTTGCAAGTGTTTGAAACATTAAGGGTCTGAAGTTGATTGTATCTGAAATGATATTTTCTTTGGAAGCAGGTTACAAAAATGACCAGGTACCTGTTCTACAAGGATGCAATAACAAAACAGTCTATACTGTCACATCAAACAGCGTGGCCATCAATTTGAACAAACCATCCATATACTATCGCAACCTTGCCAAATACGAACACCTTGTGTTCTTCTGAATTATTTTTTCAATTGCGAAAGTTATTATTTGTAGGTTAGTGAAGATTGTATGTGAAGTTTTCAATGTGATATCAATCAATTCGATTGGACTGTCAGCTATTGTTCGAAAGATTGCTTGTGTGATCTTACGCTGAGATTATAGCGTCCCACATGACTATGTTAAGAGGTGACGCTCTCATTGAGGAGCATTTAATATCATGACAAAAGGCATCCAATGTCCATTTCCTGATGTCCACTGACACCACAAATAGATGCTGTCCCGTGGGTTCAGTGGAATATCGATGCAAAAGTTTGTACCACGATATCGTACCACAATATCAATTCAAAAGTTCGTACCACAATATCGTTCGTACTGCAATGTCGTAACACAATATCGATGAAAGTTCGTACCACAATATTGTACCACAATATAGTTCGTACCAAAAATCATATCACAATACTGATGTAAAAGTTCGTAACACAATATTGTATCACAATATCGTTCGTACCACAATAACGTACCACAATATCAAGGCAAAAGTTCGTACTACAATATCGTTCGCACAACAATATCTTTCATACTAAGATATCATACCACAATATCGGTCGTACCGCGATATCGTACCACAATATACCGATGCAACAGTTCGTACCACAATGCTCTAATTGTTTTAATAATGTAATTGGATTCACAAGTTATCATACGATTGATCTTCCATTCATTTACTTTTTGTTAAATTTATTCCACTACTGAACAGCTTGAGTATTGACTCTTAAGAATATAAGAATAGTGTGAAGTATCGAACAGACATTAATCCCATCCATTACTTCTCGATAGATGTCCTTGACTCCCTTATTACCTTATGTTTCCTTTGTATACCTTGAGTTATGCTCGCTTCCTTCAGGTACCATCATTTTATTATTCCAATGCATTGCGTTTAGTCAGTAAATGTTATAAGAATTCTACAGTTCTCGCTCCATCTTCATTACCAAGCAGGAAGTTCTATAATGTCCAGGCACAATATCCAGCATTGTCTACACTGTAATTGAGAGCCATCTGTGCATTGGAAAACTTCACCCTCATTTAATTAGGTTGAGATGTACAGAAGAGAGTATCAAATGAAACTTAAGTTGGAATACGAGCAATACCAAGCGACGTGTAGGCATTGTGCTCTGGCAAATTAAAGAAGCGCCAATACAGGAAATCCTCTTATTATTAAGATAAGCTGGTGCGATAACCCCGTGTTGATAAGAAGATTTTAGGGTTACCACTAATATTGAAGCATCCATGTTGAACACGGCTGAGGGTAATAAATGAGGTGCTGTGAAGCAAAGACACGTGACCCATTAGCCCCAAAGTGCTATTCCTACGAGAACGATAATTCTGTTATGGAAGTTCGCTTCTAAGCCGTTCAATTGTTGTATCAACGCATCATGATCCTGCATACGTTAATAGCAGGGATATACATTGCAGTCGCATTAGTAGCCAACACGACAACGGATGGTTGCAGCATAATTGGAAAACACGGCATTAAATAGTCGCAGTACCAATAAAATAAAAACAGAAACACGACAGTGCACGGCAGGAGTATTTGACTGCTGAACTCAAAATAAATGCCTTCAACCTGCTTGGTTTGTTTGGCTTGGTCTAATTTTTAACCTGCTTGGCCTGCTTGGCTTGGTCTAACTTTCAGGCTGCTTGGCCTGCCTGGCTTGGTCTTACTTTAAACCTGCCTGGCTTGGTCTAACTTTCAACCTGCTTGGCTTGGTATAACATTCAACCTGCTTGGCTTGCTTGGCTTGGTCTAACTTTCAACCTGCTTGACTTGCTTAGCTTGGTCTAACTTTCAACCTGCTTGGCTTGCTAGGCTTGGTCTAACTTTCAACCTGCCCGGCTTGGTCTAACTTTCAACCTACTTGGCTTGGTCTAACTTATCGTCTCTGATGAAAAACGACACCACTGTCTTTTCATGGTTTCATAGATCGACCGGAAATGTATTGGCATCTGCTTCAGATGCCGCCAGCTACCGTGCTACGTATCCTTGGTTGATATTAGACGAGTATTCGAGGGTCCTCTGTCTGCTTCTATCACTGTCTTTGCAACAGGTAACCGGCTGAGTTGTGATGTGTAATGGAGGACTGGCACCAGAAGTTCAACATGTTCGATACCAAGCTACGTATTTGCAAAAGGTAACCGGCTGACTTGTGAAGTTTACATGCGGACTGGTTCAAAGGGTTCGATACCAAGCTACGTCTTTGCAACAGGTAACCGGCTGACTTGTGAAGTATATTTGCGACTGATCCCAGAAGTTCAAAGTGTTCGATCCCAAGCTACGTCTTTGCAACAGGTAACCGGCTGACTTGTGAAGTATACTTGCGGACTGGTACCAGAAGTTTAAAGTGTTCGATACCATGCTACGTGGCTGCCCAATACACTAGAAGAAGGGATCGGGACGGCGTGCGCTTCTGTTACTCATGTAATGCTGCCCAATGTTGGCCTACAATGAGTAACACGGCGGCTCGACTGTAACAAGTCCTTCTCTCACTCTTAATAAACCATGGCGTCTAATTCCAGCCTCTAAACCAACGCAAATGGTGTGCTCGAATTCCAACTACAAAAACTTCACAGCATTTTTTTTAGTCTCAGACACGCGGAAATTTGAAAATATGAAGGAGATTTTGTGCTGACGGGGAGAGATGAACTAAGATCACGATATCGGAATGAGGCTGGACGATTTGGGTCCGCAAAGACCGGAATTATGAAGGGAATGTACAGAATCGTAGAATGATTGACCTAGATAATCTAGTTCGGGATTAGATAATACGCGATCTGAATTTAAATCAATTAAAAAATACGTATTGCTATCTATTCGAATAGAGATTGATGTCGACGTATTCTTTTAATAGGTCCAGCAACAGAAATATAATTGAATATTTCTTCACTTTTGCCCGCGAATGATGTCTTTAAAAGTAAAAACGTTTTCGGTTGATTGGGAAAGTCATAAGAGTTTACAATAACAAGCGATTGTATGAGACAGCCTTTTAATCAAAACGTGAAAGATTGTGTTAAATATGGAATCACCCGTTCGACGAGACGAGGGTTAACACATATGGACGACTAACATCCACAGGGTCATGTGATGAGGGATCCACACGAACAGTGCAAGAACACCAGCTCTATCAAGACGGTCACGTCTGCCCCTACGACTGACTAGTGAACTAAGATTCAAAATTGACATAATGTTGTTACCGATGATATTGAAGAAATGAACCTGAACGAAGAAAAAATGCGACAGTTAAAAGCAATTCATAATAAAAATAATACTAAAGCAATGAGGTAGACCAAACCAGACATAACACTTTCCATCGGTGAACCTCATTGTCTCCAAGCCTACCTGAAGTCATTCACTATATGTTTCATCGTTCTTAGGCAAATATTACCCTCCATTTCATGGTACGTTTACTATCACTTCTCATGTTAGTCAGTTTAGAAGTTTTCATGATTGCACCGGCGCAATATTTTCTCTTCACTCTCCGTGCATAAGTTCTTCTAGTTCAATGTACGCAATCTCGTCTCATATCAATTTATTCATGGATTCTCATCAAGCACTCAATCTCTCCTGCGACCAAACCCTCACCCATTATGTCTTCAAGCCTTAATGGCAGTAATGGGAGAGGGATGAGCGCACCGAGGATGAAAAGAGAAGGATCTTAATCAGCGGAGTCGAGTGGCTGAGACAAAACCCTGGAGCTATTAGCGTAGTGCCTGAGTGCCGGAAGAGTCAGGATGGGGACGTCAAGCAGACCACAGGGCAAGTGGCGGGGGAGTCCCTGACTGTATAAACCGAGTGCCTGAGTGCTGGAAGAGTCAGGATGGTGACGTCAAGCAGACCACAGGGCAAGTGGCGGGGGAGTCCCTGACTGTATCAACAGAGTGCCTGAGTGCCGGAAGAGTAAGGATGGGGACGTCAAGCAGACCACAGGGCAAGTGGCGGGGGAGTCCCTGCCTGTATCAACAGAGGGCCTGAGTCAGGATGGTGACGTCAAGCAGACTACAAAGTAAGTGGCGGGGGAGTCCTTGACTTTATCAACCGAGTGCCTGAGTGCCGGAAGAGTCAGGATGGTGACGTCAAGCAGACCACAAAGTAAGAGGCGGGGGAGTTCCCGATTGTATCAGCAGAGTGCCTGAGTACCGGAAGAGTCAGGATGGGGACGTCAAGCAGACTACAAAGTAAGTGGCGGGGGAGTCCCTGACTTTATCAACAGAGTGCCTGAGTATCGGAGGAGAAGGAATGATGTTGGCAACGAGCAGACGACAAAGGAAGGTGGCTGGAAAAGTCTTTCATGTTACAGGAGAGATTGGAGGGTAACTGACAACAACCGGACAACAAGGGAAGTGACGTGGACAGGAACTGACTGGTACGGATCCATGATGTTACAAGAGGGTTTGCCGGAGGAGGGGGGTTACTGACAAAAACCGGACAACATGCGAAGCGACATGGACGAGTTTCTGAAGATATTAGTGGAGTACTTGCAGCCTTCGATAAGGTCGACGGGGAGGTAATGTAAAGGGTGTTGCGTTCGTAGAGAGTAAGCAGGAAATTGTTAAAAATCGTCCGTGAAAGAAAATGGTGTGAATGAATCCCTCAAATTGTTTTCGCAGAGGCTGAGTGTCGAAGGTAGAAGAATAATGACAACAAACAGAAACATAACGAAACAGGGACGACCTCCTAAAGTAATATTGAAGTGCTCGAGCGACGGAGGATGAGGATAGGTGACGAAAGGAAGACCTCAAAGGAAGGGAGCAGGATTGTGACAACAAGCAGACAACAACGATACTGGCAGGACGAGTCCCTGAAGTGGCGGGACGAGTCCCTGGCGTGGCGGGACGAGTCCCTGGCGTGGCGGGACGAGTCCCTGGCGTGGCGGGACGAGTCCCTGGCGTGGCGGGACGAGTCCCTGGCGTGGCGGGACGAGTCCCTGGAGTGGCGGGATGAGTCCCTGAAGTG
>SDVV010022721.1:0-12890 GCA_016164225.1 Gammarus roeselii | reverse complement strand
TGGCCACACACCCACCAATGACACACAATAGGAAATGCATGCATCAGCCTGGCCACACACCCACCAACGACACGCAATAGGAAATGCATGCATCAGCCTGGCCACACACCCACCAACGACAAGCAATAGGAAATGCATGCATCAGCCTGGCCACACACCCACCAATGACACTCAATAGGAAATGCTTGCATCAGCCTGGCCACACACCCACCAACGACAAGCAATAGGAAATGCATGCATCAGCCTGGCCACACACCCACCAATGCCACACAATAGGAAATGCATGCATCAGCCTGGCCACACACCCACCAACGACAAGCAATAGAAAATGCATGCATCAGCCTGGCCACACACCCACCAACGACAAGCAATAGGAAATGCATGCATCAGCCTGGCCACACACCCACCAATGACACACAATAGGAAATGAATGCATCAGCCTGGCCACCGAACCACCCACTCCGGAATTGTTCCACTTCTCGCTAATTAGGTTCAGTTTTAGCATCAATTGAGATTCATTAGTTTCGGATAAAAGTTATCTTCCTTAAATAATTATTAAAAGAGGGAATGCATTCACCATAATTTATAATCTTCAGATGAACAGGAAACATAAAGCAGTCAAAGTAACATGTAGACTCACCAATCGGTGATGGGTACAAAACGGAAGCAACACTTAATATGAAGAAGAGAATGAGTCATCAAATAGATATCCCTTGATTGAGTGATGGAGTTTCAGTTATGAAATTTATCACTGATGTGTCCAAACACACGTTAATATTTCTTTCAACAGACCCCGCCTTTATCAAAGAAAACTTCTTGGCATTTTGATGTATAATTTTCTCATTCGAAAAGTACAGCGTGAGTTCAGTGGTTGATTTGCTGCTAACATAAAGAATTCTGGGAGAAAGCGGTGCGAGTTTTGCTGGTGGTGTCTCGTTTCCATACGAGCCAATAAACGGAGAAATCGGGGAACACCGGACGATGCCTCAGCATATTTAAGATAAGCACAAAGGCGTTGCAGACGGACGGAAGCAACGACAGCAGCCACTGGCGGCCACAGGGTCAAGAGCCCACAGAGCTGCGCAATGAAGGAACTGCTGAGGAGCCGAGTTGAACAACTGCATTCATATTCACGTAGAAAAAATTTGAACAACTGATATTGCTATGCATTTTTGCTTCTCAGCCCCGCATCAATGCAGTATATTCCGCACTACAGTAAATGGAAAGTCTGTTATCATAATTAAACGCATTTACGTCTATGCCGGTTGAAATCAGGTAGAAGGATTCCAAGAAGATTGATCATTGAAGTTTTATCGGCAGAAAACAATCGAATTGCCTTCGGGATACTAAATTTATTAGCTCTTCCACTCAAAATACATTATCTTCGATGAAAAAGTTTCCCGTTGTTAACAATAAGAGCTCCATAAATGTTACTTCTATAGAGTTGAATGCCTGTATGAAGAGCAGAGCGAAATATAGCTCCCGAAGATCATTTCACATTGTTGATCTGATTTCAGAGAAGCAGATTAAGTCTAAAGAGTTTGACAGCAATTTTGTTTACTGAATTTTGTTCGCGCTGCTTCTAAGGCACTCTGACAAGAGGAGGGCGCCTGCCGTGAGACCCGCTGCTCCACTGTCAGCACAATCAAAATATCAACTGCTCAATAGTTACACGATAGAGGAAATTATTACATTTTTTTCTCCGACGGCACCGTAACATCTTTCGCGTGCGTTTTATTCATTATCATTAGAATGAAGGTGGTCATTCATGTTGACAGTGTGGGCTCATAAACAATTATGACTTTTAATGTTTGAAGACTATTCAGGTCTGATGAAGGATAAATTCTACAGCGTAACTGCAGTACTGTGTTTTATTTCGGCGTTTGACGTAGTTGCAAATAAATGCATGACTTAGCTTGCGGTGTTGCTGGTTTTGACAGCGAATGATCGAACACGCCACTTGATCGGATCCGATGCATCAGTTACGGTGCCAAACCAATAAAAGATTTAATAACAAAATCAGAATCATTTATTGAAGAATGTTTACATAGTTCATAATCATCCTACAAGTCAATATATAAGCATCAAATGATGCTTATCTGGCAATCAAACATCCCATTCAAACTAAAGCATGTACCCAGATTCACGGAAACAAACTTTCCTAAAACCAAACCAAAACACATACAAGTTACGTCGAATATCAAGTAGAATTACTAACAACAGAAGGACACATTGAAATGGATTAAGGATAACAATTAAACTCTCAAAATATATCGAAGTTGGATGAAGGACAAACAGTTAAATATCTGAATATTTATAAATCAAAAAAAATTTACATCTAAATATAAACATACTCAAAGTGGGATTCTGCTTTACATCCAATCGCAGACTGTTCCAAATATTAGGCACTGAAAATGACGAGGGTCGCTGTGCTGTCGTTTATATCTGAAAGCTAGGTACAGGGTTATTGCGATTTCTGGTGTCCTAATTATACAGATACGGACACTAGGCCGCATCCCCCAGAAAGGGGGGTGGCCGACGGCAAGGCGCACCTCACACCCTCACACGCTCACACTTACACAACTTAGCCCTTTTGTGCTAAAGGGTCCGGCCGGTAGCCCCTCAACTCACACTCTGGGTCCCGAATGCACCGAGGAACCGTCGTCAGCAGCAGGGCCCGACAGTTTTCGCTGGTTTACCCCCGCCGCGTCATAATGGCCGGGCCCCCCCACCCACGATCATCCCGACAGCGGGTTGCCTAGGGCGGGTAATTAAAATTTGAACAATTATTTTGTTTATAGACTTCTATTGCTAAGAGATATAGGTGTACATCTGACACCTTCAAAATATTGGTTCTGTGAAATAAGGGACCCTTATGTGCGAGATAACTCTGACCAGTAATTAATCTGATTTTTTATTAAGGGGTAATCGGTTAATATGTATATTAGAAGTTGCGCCCTATATTGCATTACTATAAATTAAGAATGGATATACAAAGCCATACTACAGTTTAACTAACACAAGTTCCGGAACACATTCTCTGAGCTTATAAAATATACCAACACTTTTTGATACTTTTACACAAATATTCCTGACATTTACACGAAAAGACATTAAGGGATGTATTGTTACACCCAAAAACTTCACATTTTCACAGAATTTTATAATTGTATCATCAAATCGAACTTTAGATGCGTGGTCAATATCGGTTAATCGGTTTGTGAATAACACAGCAAAAGTTTTTTCAACGTTAAGCGAGAGCCAATAGTGACCATCTAGTTCCTAGCATTAACAAGCTCCAAAGTGGCTACTGCGATCAAATGATCATACCTCTTATTAGTTGAAGACAAGGTAGTAACATCAGCGAACATTATAGTTGACAAAACTTTGGAAACATTAGGTAAGTCATTGATGTAAAGCAAAAAGAGAAGTGGGCCCAGCAGATACGCAGGAGGATCTAAAATTTTGTATTTATACACACTGCTCCCTATTATGAAGGTAACTTTCAAACCAGCTGTGTGACATAGCCCGAAATCCATAATGATGCAACTTTAGAAGTAGTGTGTCATGATTAACCGTGTCAAATGCCTTTTTTAGGTCTACAAAATTGCCTAAAGCATGTTCCTTGCTATTGAGAGAATTGTAGATATATTCCGAGAGTTAAATTAGAGCATGAAGGGTGGATTTACCGCGTTGGAACCCGAACTGTCTAGGCGTAATTGTTTGATATTTCGTAATGAAAGAAGATAATCTATTGGCCTTATATCACTCAAATATTCTAGAGAATGAGAGAACAGAAATAGGTCGGTAGCACGTTACATTGGTCCTAAAAAATAGGTCGGTAGCACGTTTCATTGGCCTTAAATACAGGAGTTATACAAGCCAATTTAAGGCATTCCGCAAATGTTCCCCTCCAGAACAAACAATTCAATAAGTGTACACTAGGATGAGCTTGATGATGCTTTGCCGGCTTCAATATTTTCACTGGTTTCGAATTTATACCACACTTCGTATCCCTAAGCCCACCAACAACACTAAGACATTCATCATACATTACAGGATTTATAAAATAATAATTTACCAGAGGAGCATTCATAGATAAGAGAGGAGACTCATCGCTTACTGGTATTTGCCGGTCAAGATCTCCGGCAACACTGGAGAAAACTCACTAAAACAATTAGCTATCTGGAGGTCATTTTTTATAGGGCAGTTATTTACGATAATTGATTGGATTCTTCTAGGGTCACAGTTGTGAGAAATTAGTTTATCAATTGAATTCCAAGTATCTTTAAGATTGGTACCAATATTTGAGAATAAATTATTGTAATAGCTGTTTTTGGCTTTCCTTAGAAGAGACGTAAGACTATTTTTAATTATTATTCACATAAACAAAAATTATTCCTAACTCATGAAGTTCGAAATATCTTGACTTAGTTTGGATAGAATCCAACAATCCAGAAGTTAGCCACAACCTTTGAATTATTTTCGTAGATAGATACTTAGTTTTCAGCGGGAAAGATGAACAATACAAGGTATTTAATCTAGCAATGAACCGTATTGTTTGCACATTTACATCAGGTACATCTGATGAATCCCAGCATTCGTTAGAAATTTTATGCGAGAACAAATTCTTATATACATCAGAATGATCACGGAAGGAAATTTTTATTTTAGGAGGCTGACTAGTGGCAACCTGAACAAGGAGAAAGGTCGGACAATGGTCAGTAAAGTCCACAGTCAAAATGCCACTTCTATATTTACTGAGGTAATAAGTCCAAATATGGTCCAATACTGATGGTAAAGGCCCGTCTGCTGAAGAAAAAAAGCGAGTTGGTTTGGTAATTGTAGGGATGAAGTGCACGTGAAGGGTCAATAAACCTATCGACTGCAAGTGAATTTTGATCAATTAGATTTATGTTAAAATCCCCAAACAGAAATATTCCACAATTTGCCATGCCATCACACTGTAGCAATTGCTCCAACACAGCCAAAAAGTTATCAATAGAGTCAGAATGAGGTCTATAAACACCGAATAAGTACACAATTTCCTTACAAAGCTTTTCTCTTACTACCAAGGTCTCGATTGTATCGTCACACCTTGATAAACAGTCCACCACCTCCACGTCCAGTTCATTACCTGAGAACACAGACACACCACCGCCTCTACTCTGCTCTCTTATAGTGTGGTATGACCTGTAGCCCTCTATGTTACAAAAATCTTTGGAGGAATGATCCAACCAAGTCTCAGTTAGGACAACTATGTCAGGCCTGCGATTAATGCTTTTCAAGAGAGAAGCGAGTGTTTCGCCATTAACATTAAAACTGCGAACATTCTGACTTTAAATATACAAACCAGACATACCAAAATGAGATAAATGTTCATTGAGGTCATTAGTAGTAAAATAATTGAATTGAGAATATTATTGAAGTAATTTTCATCGGGATCAATTAATCGTAATGAATTATTGGTTATTTATGTCATATCAATAACTCTGTATTGAATAAAAAAAATCATTACCTGTATCGGAACGAAGACAATCACATATGCACGGTGAAATTCTAGCAAACGCAGTGCCCTTGGGTCTCTTTTAGAAGACAATAAACAGCTAATGGGGCCATACATCAATGAGAGTAGAAAGTTCGGTGTTCAAAATATTAGAGCAGAAGTCCACAAGCCGCTGGTGAGTATTTATGGTCATCCTTGAGTTATGAGGGAGAGGAGCATCAGGTTTAGGAGGCCGTAGCCACACAAACACCTTGCCGTCACTCGAATTACACCCAGCTACCTTGTCAGGGAATGCACGCTTCGCTTTACGCAGTCCATCCATAATGGTGCTGCTCACTGTGGGGAGGCTCTCACTAATGAAGAGGTTGGAGGGTTTAGTTCTCGGCACGCACTAGTGATGTCAATCTTCACTTCCCTGCGGCAAAGCTTGACAATTATTGCACGACGATCAGGACCCTGTTCTACCGATCTCTCACCAACACGATGAGCTACGGAAAGAATATTAGTTTGGAAGTTTAGGTTCAGTTTTTCCTTCACAATGTCACCAACTATCTGTCCGCAATTCTCGCCCTCACTGAAATCAGGCACGTCGTCACCGGAGAACAGCAAAGTATCCCGTTGTTCGTAAGCGTCGGCATCATCGATGCTTTCATCAAGCTTGGCCACTACGCCCTTCAAATCAGAAACATCCCTTCCCAATTTGGCTATCTTCTCGTTCTTCTCTTCCACTTGCTTTGCCAATCGAGCCAGTTCATCCATTGATGTATCCATTTTCCGTGGAATAATGGACACAACGAGCCTGCCGTCTTCAGAGAGTTCACCAAAATCATCCTCCGCATCCACCTCCTCAAAAACTATGATCTTCTTAGAAGCCTTCTTGGCAGGCATTCCAGAGATAGAGAGCGAAGTATCAATACGGCGCAGAATATATGCTCTGCAAGGATTTCCGGCAAGACTAACCGACCCCTACCATAATCCCAAGACTACCAGGCTCGAGGGCAGCACCTTGTCGCTTCACTCATGGTCTAAACAGCTTATACGTATTCGTGATACAGCAGAGAATGTTGTGAGTGGATTTCGCAATTCCAAAGATTCAGTTTCGGCTGTTATTTTGATACGGCGAGACATTCAAAGTGCGCGTTGCCGAACCAAAAAATGGGGTTCTCTTTATGACAGAGATAATGTAGGCATCAAATTAGTCCTACATGTGAATGAGGTCTGCACCCACTCGGGGAACCCCAATCGTGGAACAGACAGCAGGAGTGAAAGGAAACAGGGCCAGGATACGCCGTAGAAGAAGACGTGTGACTTCTATCTTAGACGTACATGAGCCCACATCGCACGTTGCGTTGACTAAAAAATAAAAATTGCATATAACTTGCTATGAACCTTCCTCTCCTTAAATCCAGCGTAATAATTGGTATAAGCATTGAACCCTTGTATGAATTCTCATGTCGATCAACGGTTTAACGACATCAATTCAATAGCATTTATTAATAGCAGATTCTTCACAAGAGACGGCACCAGCGCACTGACATTTGGAGCCACTAATAACAACTTTAAAATACCTCTTTAAATCGCTCTGTATATAATAATACTCAGGCTTGAGGTATAACAAAACTATTATCTCTGAGTAAATACTCATGTGAATGGTAGGTAAATGTTTTTCGAATCAATATTTCTAATTCAAGTGACGTCATATCATATTTCGTAACACAAAGAACAACTTCGGTCCGTATAAACGGACTATCCCTCAGAACAATAATCATGTTATAGCTTTATTTACGTTATTGTTCCTGGAAGGCTCTACAAATATATTATTAAAATACGAATTGAGTGGACAATCTCTCTGCAACTGCCATTAGAATCTCTGTTGACAGTTGACCGCGAAATCATTATCAGTGCCACTTAACGAGTGCGGATTACTGCTGACGGCGTCGGTGAGGAAAGAACTTTTGTCCTGCAACGAGCCCGTGTTGAAAGCCGTGAACACTGAAGAGGAGACAGGAAGCGGGTCTTCTGTATGGTGTCTGCACCCAATCCTGGACCCTCATGACTGAGAATAGCAGGAACAAGAACATGATCGGGGAGTAGAGTTCCGCAAGTCAAGGCAGCATGCATGCAGACACGAGAGTCATGAACGTAGCCATGAGCGTATCCAGAGATAGGAGTGAAGAGGTTACGTCAGTAGCTGTTTTCTGCCAGTGGTCGACAATACGTCTTTTGATGTGCGGTGTGAACGAACTGAATACTTGAATGGGGAGCAATGGCATGCGAATAAACAATTCCCATAGTTCGTGACTGGTAATAAACAGCGACTCATGGTTTGTAATAAAACCAACAACCGAACTCGTCGGAAAAAATACGTCCAGGCAGCAAATATCCATATCAACATGACGGTCCAATTTACTTGTCGAGATTTGATGGATAACGGATATATTTGGCATATCGACGATTGATTTCAATTGTCATTAAATTTGTATATAAAAAATAATTTTCAAACTCAGTTAGGTAATAACAACACCATATTTGCATAAAGCAAGCTTCAGACTGCAATGGTTACGCAGCGAAGGATTTTCATTTTCTGATCGAAATCGAACAGATATATTTCTTTGCGAAGAAATTTGTGAAGGTGGCTGTTATAAATAAATAATTTTTCCCATCTTGAACTCTTCAACAACCTTATTGACAAAATATTTTCCCGTCAATACGAAAATGATCCTTTTCCCATATAATCACATCTAGTCATCAATCATTCAGGCAGTGCAACCTTTGTACGCAACCGACATGCAGGGGGAGACATGAGGATGAAAAGTAGGTGAAGGTGCATGTGGAAGAAAAATATTGCACGAAAGAGTGCAAGCACGCAATGATAAATCAGATCCTTTGTTACGCAACTATCCTACATAGTGGAAACCTATCAACGCACCAAGCCCACTGCTCATGAGGAGGCGGCCAACACATGAAATACACACAATCGTTGAGTAAATAGCGAAATTTATTTTTATCATCAAAAATATAAAAATAACCTGTCTATTTCCGCATGTCAAGTATGTATTCAATTCAGTTAATTGCACTTGAATGTAATTATTCAAATGTTAATCATGAAATCAAAGTGAGCGTATTGGACAAGCCAAATGCAATACAGACAATATTACGAAGGGAGAGGCTTGTACTTATTGACATCAGATAGAATTATTGCATTGCAATATAATTAGTGAAGTTGTCATTTATATAAGATCAATCACTGTTCAAAAGTCTCAAATAATTGACTTCCATCCAGACCAAAAGCGTTCACTTTGGCGCCTATTATTTATGTTCTGTCAACAAACACCTCAAATAGATGTTTTGCTCGGTACAATTTCTCTTAACAGAGTATATAAGTGTTTGCAGGTGTAAAAAAGCAACAACGGGACTTTTGATTCAAACCAGGTTTCCTTTTGATTGTAAGAAGATTAGTTCTGAAGTGAACGTCTCTGAGATAAAATTCAATAAACGGAAAGGATAACATTTAATGGCTATTCGTGTGAAATTTGTTGATTCTTGTCTTGAACGCTGGAAGTTTGTTCCATTCTTCGAAAAATCTATACGTGAAAAAAGTTGCGCGTGATGTCGTGCGAGAATCGCTTCCCAACGATTTTGTATCCCTTATTACTGGTTACTATGCTTGCATCTAAAGAAAAAAAGGCTGATTCGGTCGACGTTTACCTTATCCTTAATATTCTTACTCACATTGATCGTTTCGCCTCTGACTCGACGCTTCTGTAGCGAATAAAGGTTGCTTTCACGTAGTCCGACTTTGTGCGATTTATTGCTCAGCGGAGGGATAAGATGAGTAGCTCTACGTTGAACTTTCCCTAATTTAATAACGTCTATTCAACGATATACAGACCAGAATTGAACAAAATACTCGAGATGCGGTCTAACAAACGCATTGAATAACTTGATAATACTGTGTATTTTTGTACGCGAAGGCGATGTATATCATACATAGCATATTGTTGCCGCTTATGGCAGCATCGTTACGTTGCTAGCTACTTTTTAAGTCGCTACTAATGATGACACATAAATCTTTCTGATATGTGACAGCAATCAGTTTCTTTCTAGACATTGACGTGCCCTATGGGATGGCCTACGATGACTCGCGTTGAGGCTCTAGTGGAAAGGAGGCTCAAATCAAATCCAATCTAGACATTGAATATTCTTACTTGAGGTAATTAGAACCTATGTGCATAACTTTACACTTGTCCACATTAAATTTTATTTGCCACTTTTCTGAGCAAACAACTTTGATCAAGACTAATTGGATCTGCTTACACTCAAATTCATGTTGCAATTGTCTGCCAGTCTTAAAATCGCCTGCAAACTGGCTCATGCTCAATAGAATGTTCATATTGAGATCGTTTCTGAATGTTATGAAAAGAACTCGACCTAACACGGATCCCTGTGACACCCCGTTTGCAACATTACTCGAGGGGGAGGAAGTAATGTTGAGTACAACTCGCTACCGTCTGTCGGTAGGCCAAAAGCTTATCTAGATGTTGAGCTCGCCTCGAATACCGATGATGTGCTACTTACTAACTAAGCTCTTGTGAGAAACTTCATCAAATGTCAGTTTGAAAGTCAAGTTGAATGATGTTGATTGGAGATTTCAATAATTTAAATTAAGTGAGTTTCAATAAGATAATGGAAAAAATAACATAGTTCGTATGGCAGTAACGATTGCGTCTAAATCCCGTCTGAGAGCCACCTATCTCCTTGTTTGATTCTAAAAAATCTGTAATTTGATCAGTTATAACACTTTTCAGCAATTTGCCAATGACTGAGGTGAGACTAATTAGTCGGTAATTGCCGGGACATTGTTGTGTCTCCTTTTTTAAATTGGATTGACGTTGGCCTCTTCCCAGAGAGAGGGACGCATCTGCCATTCGTGAGAGGTTGTGTGAAACTGTTTGATAGCTGTTCGACGATTTCGTTTCTGGTCTCTGTCTGTATTCTTGGATGAACTTGATCTGGACCAGGAAATTCTGTAACTTTCAATTTATCTATAAATTTAATAGCTTCGTCAGGAGAAAAAATTTACTGTACCGAGTCCTTCAATTTACCTTTCCACTCTGATATCCTAGGGATTAGGAATATCCGGATTCTCTAACGTGAATACCATAAAAAAATATTGGTTAGCAGGACACTCATGTTGGTGTCGTCGGTTTCTAGTTTTTCACTTTCGTTCTCAAAACCACCTATGAGACCCAGTTTTTGCCCTAAAAATATTTCAGCACACGCGCACTAGTGCCACTTCGCTTCAGCTCACCGTCATCGCCGGACACTGTCATAATTGCTAAGAATCTTTCAGCACCCGTGCTTTCGCGCTGAACAATGTGTCAGCCCACAGCGACCCCCACCTATTACAGTTCTTAAGCTTTTTTTCTCGAAGTATAGTCTTTCTTTCCACGTTTCAGGACCTTGTTTAGAGCCGTTCTACCGACAGTGAAATCATTTTTGCATTGTCATCAGTGTGAATGTTTCTGTTTTGTCAAGCGTCTGTTTTGGCGAGGGTTATGCTCAAGCTCAATATTTCCTGTCTAAGCGAGTTTTACAAGATGCTGCTGTCTAAACAGTTTCATTGAACATTGCCAGGTTTCTGCCACTCTGAATCTGACATAATAAGCTGTAAAAGCATTTCGTTACAGTATTTGACCGGGCAATTGCTTGGTCCGACTTGATCCTGCAACATAAACGGCCTGCAATATATAATGTAATGGAGTGATAGCAAACCTGAAGTGGCTCCGGTGTTTGTTTTCCAATCAATTGTTTCCGACGTTCTTCCATAAAGTTTATTCATATCTTTCGGTGTTGAATCAAACCATTTATTGTACTTTTTAGCAAAGGAAAATTGATATTTTTAGTTCTAATTGGTAGATGGATCGATTTATTTGTAGTTGTATCAATTCCACCGCGTATTTGTGATATTATTTCAATCTTTCCTCTCACCGGTGTTGTTTCAAATAAGTGGTGCCTTAGAATGCAATTTCTTGTGCTTTTCCCAAAGGCCCGGGCAGAGGCTAACTGAAGCCTGAAGTGACATGCTGTGTTAATCCTTCCATAGCCTGTTGGACGACTGTCAAATAATGTTCTATTATAACTTTTTAAGTAAAAAATTAAGATATTAAAAAGATTGGCTAATTCTGTGATGATACTTAAGCTCGCCAGGTAACCTTTAGTCACCTCCAGAAGATTCGCAGCTGAATTTTGATTTGATTTAATTTGAGCCTCATTTCCACCAGAGCCTCAACGTGAGTCATAATAGGCTCCCCCGTAGGGCTCGATGATCATTGATTCCAGTAGGCTCACAAGCCTAAGTGTGCGAGGAAAAAACAAAACAACGCTTCTAACGTTAGAAAATAAGTGAAAATTTTAGCAATGTCAGACGCACGCTGGTGCGCAAAAGGAAAAACGATTACTCGAAACGGACCTCCGTTTCCAATCCTTTAGAACTTGAAGTGATATGTACGCACCCTAGTGCGTACAGATAGCATCGTCGAGATTAGTACAAGGTCAGTGGCTACTCGGGCAAATTTAGCTCCGGCAGCAACGCAACACAATATTCACAGCTACGCGGTTTAGTTGTATAAATAAAACTTATTTATTTAGGTAAGATAAAGACTCAGATGAAACGAGACGAATCCTCGCCTCCAACCCCTCAGAACCTCATAAGTTATATGTCCATACTCCAGTGCGCACAGATAATATCGTCGAAATTGGTACAAGGTTCACGGCTACTCGGATAAAACCAGCTCCGACAGCAACGCAACACAATGCTTACAGCTATGCGGTATATATGATTTTGAGTACAATTTATTCATTCAAGCAAAATAAAGACTCAGACAAAATGAATCACCGCCTCCAATCACTCAGAACTCCAAGTATAACATGCACGCGCGACAGTGCGCACAGACAGCATCGTCGTAATTGGTACAAGGTCTATGGCTTCACAGATTAGATAGACTCCAACCGCAACGCATCACAAGGTTTTATAGCTGCGCAGTCCAGGTCAACCCCAGAAACTTCAAATGATCCGTGCACGCGAAAGCGAGCACAGACTGAAGAAAACATATTTATTCACAAAATCACAAACACGAACTCCCGCACAAATACTCCAGCGTTATAATATTGTGGATCGTAAAAAAAAAGTAAGAGCAGGTTCGTCATGGGCAGAAGAACTGCTCAGATTATCGATTTGGTACCGATTGTTCGAGGGGATAGGGCGGGGGGGCATTGGTCCCTTGAGTCGCAAAAGAGCCCGATGAATCCCGGAGGGTGACCCATGTCCCCCGTTTCTTCCCGAGCTCCCCGAGACCCCTCGCCTCAGCTCATCTCGGCTTGT